>VXBQ01010805.1:207161-233063 GCA_013400175.1 Phainopepla nitens
TCTTTGACTTGAACTCTTCTTTCACTGAATTTGCTTTCAAGAATTGAGTTTAATTCAACAGCAAACAGGCTTCCTTATTGCTTTATTCCTGTTCAAATTAATTAATTTTCTCTTCAGCATGTAAAAAGTATAAAATCCTCTCATGTGTTGTTTTTGTTCATGTGGCATATATATGTATATATATTCCCTTACAGAAAACTTTTTCCAGGCTAACCATTTTATCTTCAATGAAGAAACACACTAAAAGTAGACTAATTTTCCTGAGTGAGCTTCGTAACATTCTTCATGTATGAGAAATACATCCCCAGTTCTCACCAGTATTTTTCAGAGCAGTTCATCATCACCCTTGGTCAAGTAAAGCTTGTAGAACCTAAAAAGTCTTTAAAGGACAGTGCACATGCTTCAGCAGCTTTTAAATTTTCTTAGTTTTATACCATGCTGGTTGACATACAAGCTACACAACTGTCTGACTGCACCACTATGATTGTTGCTAAAGAGCTGTCAGTCACTGAGTCATGGAATAGTTTGGGTTAGAAAGCACCTATAAAGATCATCTAGTCTGGCCTCCTTGCAATGAGCAGAGACATCTTCAATTAGATCAGGTTCCTCAGAGCCCCATCCAACCTGCCTTGAATGTTTCTAGGGATAGGACATCTACCTGAAGGAAGGGGCTCAGCTTTGCTCAACAGAACAACCAATCCATGGTCATCCTGATGACTTGAATTTTGAAATAGTGGGAATACCATTTCCTTATAGTTCTCCTCTGCTTGCAAATAAAAAACCCAGCAGCGGGGAAGGGGAAGAGGCATCAAAGTTCTTGTTCCCTCTGTAGGACTCTCTGCATCCTTAAGTGCTGCCATGAATAGCACAGCAGTGTCTGGTTCTGAATATACAGGTGTGTCTCTTCCAAGTGTGCTATAATTGTCTTATCTTGTCCTGTTTTTTGTTTTAGTGAACTTCTGCAAGATTTGGAAAACTGTGAAAATGATCCTGTGGCTATAGCAGATTGTTTTGTTTCCAAGGTAAGTTTGCAGCACCAGCTGCAGAGTGCTATGAGGGAAATAAGATTAATTTATTAGCTTCTGAGACCTAATCCTGATAGCTTGTTTAATGTTAACCAAGAAAAGTCAGCAAACCTATGGAAAGGGAAGGAATTTCTCTTAGTAATTGATAGGGATATGCCTCTGATTTGCATTTCTAAAAAATCAAGACAAAGGTGTCATTTTCTTCAATAAATGTATCTGAGCTGGTGGAGTTGTTTATTGAGTTCATTTTCAGGGTTTGCTGGTTTTTTTTTTGTCACCTATTACAGGGGTTCCTTCTTTTACTTGCATCTGTTAATGTAGATGATCAAGTGTACTCCAGTTATGCCTTGTCAGCTTGAAAACAACTAGAGGATAAAACTTGGCTGCATTCTTAGAAAAGGCAATAACATTAACAAACCAAATGTCACCATATTGTTTTCTGAGAATTTTTCTGGAAACCCACAACTCTACCTTTAATTTTCTTTTTAAATGGAATGGCCCAAAGTCTAGCCTTAAGTTTCAAGTCCTATTCTCTCTGTAACGCTTAGAATTTTCTGAACATTGATAGGACATCTTGATTCTGTTGGGCAATACTGAAGCCAAAAATACGGAGCATGGGAAGTTGTTAGGTGCAGCAGAAATACAGGGAAGAAGGTGACCTTCATTGTAGGAGAAACACAGAGAGCCAGTCAGGGAGAAGAGGAATGGCTATAAAGAGTAGGCAACAAAAAATTAAATAATTTGGACTACAGATGATGCTAGTTCACTGCAGACTTCACCAGAGAATCTCTATATGTCTTGTATCTATAGAGCCCAAATGTGTTAAACAAATAATGCTGTCTCGGTGGTATTTCTGGAGGAAGAGAGGTCATGTAGTTTTTAAAAGCTGAATAATCTCTTCATAGGTGTGTTTGCTTTTTTGTATTAAAAAAAAAGAAGAAAAAAAAAAACCAAACAAAAATCAAAATGAAAAAGCAAACACCAAAAAAACTCCAAGGAAACCAAAAAACCAAAGCCTGTCATGTTTTATACTTTGTCCTGAACTCAGCATTGCCAGCACTAAGCCCTCAATGTGGTAAGTCTAACACATGCATTTAGGATTAATTGGACCACCCTGTCATTGTGGTCCAGTAATTTTTTTTGCACTGTTGTGACGTAAGGGATTTTGTAGTAAGTTAGAGTGATGATACCAGTTAAGTGCTGCTGTTTCACCAGATCTCTTGCTTCAGCTCAGTTTGCGAAAGCTGTAATTTATCTAGTAATTGGTCTTTTGTAAGCACTGAGAGACCTTGGTGTTTGCACCACTACTAAAAATGTAGGATGCATTTTTGCCCCATCGCAATGGGGTTTATGGCATGTTTTATTGCTACAGATAGCATGGATTGAATTGAATTGAAGGAGAGAGAGAATGGGATAAGGGCAAGTGCAACGTCCTGCTTCTGAAACAGAGTAACCCCATGTGCCCGCTGAGTCTGGCTGATTAGAAAACAAAAGGGATCTGGGGTCCTGGTGGGCAAGAAGTTGTAAGTCAGCAGAGTGCCTATGCAGTGAAGGCCAGCTGAGAGGCCTTCAGGACATTTACACATTTGGAGCTGATAGGTATTTCTGCTGTACTGCTTGCTTATAGCTGGGACTTGTGGGACTACTCCTGCTGAGATGCAAAACAGAGATGGTGCAGCTGATAATAAGAAAGTCCAGGAAAAAATTGTGTTCTCATTCAAATCTGCCAACTGAAAGAGCTTGTCTGGTAGACTTTGTGGCCATTAGTTCCAAAACCCATCTGCATATCATTGCTTGTGCCTTTTGTTCCCTTGTCAAATGCTTTTAGCATTTGTATTATTGGCAGGCAACTGCCTGATGGCTCAGAAATTGCTAGAGATTGCAGTACTAACAGGCATTTTTTAGCTTCATCCAGACAAGTGCAAACACTTAAAAGCAAAATCAAACAATACCAAAATACCCCACAGTTCTGGTTTTGGCCGTAAGGATTTCATTACAGCAACTGCTGACTGTTTTAACGAACTCCAGTTGTCCGTTCTTGGTTGCTTGTGTCTTTCCAACACCAAGAAGTGGAAATAAAATTGCCTTTTTTGGCAGCATGTGCTCCTTCAAGTCTTATGGGACTTTGGCCATTTATTGTTTCATTGCTTCGGGTGCGTTAGATCTTCGCTGTGAGTTAAGCACGGGGATATTATCATGCTGAAGTCATAGCTCACAGCCTTAGCTAATGCTGTGCTGGAGCTTCTTGAATGCTTCCAGTGGAGCTATGCTTAGGTTACATGAGCTCTGGACCTAGTGAACCATTTTTTCAGCCAGCTGTGAATATTGTAGGTGCTGCAAATCTTAAGGTATAACGATGTTTTCGCTGTAGTTACTGTGTTTGCTTTTTGCACTCTTAAGAAGCTCACTAACTGCATAAAGTAAAAGCTGTTTCTTTGTTAGGATTCGTGTGAAATCACACAAAGTTGGTTTGCATGTATAACAGAACAGTTATGGTTAAAGTAACTCTGGAGATTGTTGTATAAAATGTTTTGTATTTGTGAAGATGTGAGTAGCTTGATTTTTGAAGTTTTGGATCATTCTCTTTAAACTTTGTTCTTTGGTTTTGCTCAATAAAACTTCTTGTATAGTGTATTATACTTGTCTCCCACAATCATACATGACTGTGTTTCCTGTGTATAACTTTCACGCTTCAGTAGTAAAAAGCCTTGTAACTTTTAAGGGAAAAGATTATCAAAACACACTTTAGCGTACTTTGAACAAAAACAGATCGTTGTGGATTTGAATCTTTATCTTAACATTTTTTGTGCTGAGTGCCCAAAGTAAATAGTCCCTAAAATAGCAGCTTTTATTTATTAACAGACTTAGGCAATGTTTTTAGTCTAAACAAGCCAGTTACATAAAACTCATTAACCAATAAAATAACGATGCAAAGCTATGACTTTGTGGAAATGTAAATATTTAATAGTAACTTACAACATTGTATTGAATTCCTCTGCTTCCAAATATTTTGATACATTAATAACTCACAGACAGATAGACACAAATGCTTCTGCACATTTTAAAAAAAGCATGCTTATTTTAAAATTTGCTATCCAATCATGAATTGCAGTCTTTCTCTTTTTGCCTCAAGATATAGATGGTGTGGATGGGTATTTGTTCAACAGTGTGGGATGGCTGCTGGATGGAAATAACCTGCCTCTGAGGGTAGAGTTGTCCTAGTTCAGTTTGTTCCAGTTCTGATCCTCTCTCTTTGTCTAGAAGAACTGTATTAACACTAGTTTGTAAAAGTTCTTGGAGACATTTTGCTGGTAACTAACTGGAGACTGATAAAAGGGTTCCAGTGCAAGCTTAGCTATGGCTTAATTATTCAATAGAAGACTGTTTATAACGTTTTTTTTTTGCCAATTCATTTTCATAGTAACAATGCCAGTGTTAATTAGAAGATTGACTTCAGTATTCTATGCATTTACATTTAAGTGAGTTATTTTAAAGGAGAGCTGAATTCTGGCACATTGCTCTTCTCACTCAGCACTCCAGAAATTCAGAACATATGTTTTCTTAAAGGCACACTAACAGCTTAACCAAGGGGAAAGGGAGAATTACTTTATTCTAGCCTTTCATTAGTGAAAAGGGGATCCAGGCAATTGGCTGCAGTTTGCACACTGACTTCACTCATTTTCTCAGTCTCCATTTTCTTTTATAGTGCCGTTTCCTGCTGCTAAAAAACAGAGTGCACTAAGAGTTGAGGGAAGATCTGGAATGTATGTGGAGGAGGTGGGCAGTGAATTGATCCCAGTGCGAGGGACCAGTATGAGTATAGCTGGGGTCTGCTCATGCTTGACTTTGCTCTTGAGAGGGACTTGCAATCAGTGCAGACAAAATCTCAGCTTGAGTCTCAGGTTTTTGCAGCTTCTACCACAACAGCTTTGGTCCCCCAGATTTAAACTGATCTCTGGAGCAATTTCTGTCTCAGTGCAGAGATCAGTTTTAATCTGGTCTGAAGACAGTTGATGTGAACAAAATTATTTTAAATCTGAGTAAGTTTAAGAATGTCCGAAGAAATACTGATGAGCATAGCTGGTGTTTTCCTTATGCTGGGAAAGTATTCAGAAAAATAATAAATCCATCTTAGTTCTTGGTTTTTCTTTTGTTCCTGTTCTGAGCAGTGCAGTTTTGTCAGGATGAGAAAGAACTTCTCTTGGAAGTGGCTCTCTTGGCCACTTTGCCAGCATGTTCACATCAATCCGGCCAATCCCTGGGCAAGGTGTATGATGTTGATTCACAAGAGATCTGCAAGTTTGAGTGCATATCAACAATCTCATCCTGGAGGCAAAACACATGTACTTGGCTTTCACCTGGCACTATGCACGCATTGCTCAGTAAAAGTAAATGCTCTCTGGTGGTTTTGTGTGCTGAAACGAGCTGTGGCTCACCGGAGCGAGTGCACACGTTAAGTGCAGTTTGGAATTTGATGTTATGTCTGTTCAGAAAGCAAGGATGATAGTGAAACCATTCTTAAGGTTTAGAGGTATTGAGGGCATAAGAAACTGTCTTTTTTTTTTATTACAAAATTTTTGCATTTAATAGCTGGACAAAAATTCTTTCAAAACCAAACAAAAAAACAAAACAAACAAACCAACAACAACCAACATTAAAAGTAGTTCTGACCTTCTGTAAAAAAACTCTAAACCAAAACCAAACCAAAGAGTGAGAGTGTGAAAAGGCTCCGAGGGATTTCAGACATGCTTTTGATTTTGAGGGAAATGTGCACACAGTGTACTCTGTAACCCTGAAGTGTTTGGCCTTGTTTGTTTTACAGATAGTACTTTCATTGGTTAAAATTACACAACAGACACTCTCTTACTTTTTGTTTGAAAAGCAGAATAATCATGTGATATGAGCAGAATACAAACATAAAAATAAATTGGCTCAAAGTGTTCTTCACTCTGCTTATGAGGTAGTTCTATAAATTGTATTACTCTGTTATCATAGCTATGGGAATATATTAAAATTTATACCAAAATCCCCTAAATGAAAACTTTGAATTAATATTTGCACATATAAAGTAAATTACATTTTTTTCACCATTCTGAATTTCCTTAGTGTTCTCTCTTAAGCACCCTGGCTTATTATGAGTTTTGGCTAGTTTGGTAGTGATTGCCAAAGAGAATTACACAGTGTAATATCTGCAGCTCTCTAAGGTTTATTAATTCTTCATTTTGAGTGGTGAGGATCTGGAGCTGTGGCTGGGGTTCCAAGCATGGACATGAACAGACTGTGACACAGGCTCACTTCCTCTGCATGTGGACATGGGGTGTAGGTAGCGCTGCCACAGAAACTAAGCTGCGATGACAGAGTTAGTTCAAGTGTGAAAAGCCAAGCTAAATTATTTAACTGTATGTGTATCAAGACTACTTTTAGTTGGTTTATTGGTTTCCAAGAGTAGAGCAGTTTAATAAGCTTACAGCCCACCACTGTTTCCCCATCACAATCCCCTGGGGAAACATTTATTAGAAGTTTGCTTGAGTTATTTTTTTCAGAACAGTGAATACTGAAATCCAGTAAGACACACTGAAATGAATTGCAATGACTTGTACTCCTGCAGGGTAACATCTTACTTTATATGGGGTCCTTATGGATCACTGCTCAGTGGAGAGATGAATAGCACAACCTGCTTTACCTCCGGGAGAGGGGGACGGCACCAGTGCTGCTGGAATTGGCAAAGGGCACTGCCTGAGACGGCTCCTTCTGATGAATAGCTGAACTAGAAACAACCAAACCCCAACAGTGAAAAACAAAAGCCACAGCCTGTGTCAGCCCTCTCCCCAGGGGTGTTGCTCCTCAGAGCACTGTGCCTTCTTTGAATGCAGATGTTTGGTCTTGCCATTCACCAGCAATGACCCCTGGGAGACAGCCCCTCATGGAGCACAGCTATTGTGCTGCAGAATGCCAGAGCCCATTCTGAAGATGCTTTGAGTGGAAACTGGGGTCTTATTCACTGCTGGAGGATTGTGTTTTATCTGTCTAGGGTTTATAGACAGAAAAAGTGATTGATATGGGGAGCACTTTGCCATTCTGCAGTGCTTTCATAGCCTTTAGGACTCCAGTAAGCTACAGAAATAGTGTCTTGTTTGGGATAGAAGTTCATAGGCAGATGTGGACTTAGAGCACATGGGAATGTTTCTGGAAATCTGTTCTTGCATAGAATTAAATTAAGTTTATATAAGAAAAATCTTAGCCCAGGGAAGAAAGAAATTAAACTCAGACTTGAGCTCTGAGAAGCTTATCAGCATTAAGTTTGAGTACTTTCAGTGTGACAGGCAAGTGTGGAAACCCACCCAGATCTAGTTACAACTTGTTGGAGTAATAGCTGTCTGCTTTCACATCATTTACTTATTAAAAAAATCACTTTTGTGGCTTCTAATTTCATGCTTAGACTGTGCTCATATGTGAAAGTATTTATAATTGCTTGAAAATGGCACACCAGACATAACCTGCAAAACTTATTTCTCCCAGTAAATACACCAGGTACATGATGTGATTGTTGGGGTGGTCCTGTGCAGGGCCAGGAGCTGGTTGTGGGTCCCTTCCAACTCAGGATATTCTATGATTCTGTGATATGATTGTGCTTCAGCACACAAAAAACTAGATAAGTGCAGCCAGCTGTTTGAAGGATGTATATGTAGTGATAATGTTTGGGGGTTTTGGTTTTTAGGGTTTTTTTTTGAGATGCATAGATTTTCATAGGATACCTTGGAGGCTTTGTTGCAAAGTCACTTGTTTTACCTCTGTGTAGGTTTTCTTGGTTTTTCTTTCAAAGTAAAGGAAAAATCGCCCCCCCAAAACCATGAAATTTAATTCCAATTGTGTTGGGACTATCAGAGTGAACATAGAGAATTCATTGATCAGGAACTGAAGGAGGTATTGTCTTGACATCATCTTTATCTTGCATATGTTAGCTGCTAGTTTGACAAAATCTCAATATATGCAAACGTCTCCCCCCTGTGCAGAGTGAAGATTTCCACATATATACCCAGTACTGCACCAACTACCCAAGGTAGGAATTATGGGTTCTTTTCCTTCCTTTGTCCCTTGGCCAGTTTGTGTAATGCAAATTACACTCTATGGAAAAAAAAAAAAAAAAGGCAGCTTCTCCCCTTCCTAAATTGGAGGGAATTTACCTTTTATGTAAAATAAAATTTAAAAAAACTCAAACAATATTTTTTTAAAAATACTTATCTGAAGTTTTGTTTTGTTTGTTCTTGTGGTTCATTGCTTTACCCTTCTTTAAAAAATGATGGTCTTATTCTGCAATGCTGCTTATATGATTCCCAGTAAGAGAGACTGGTTGCATGTCAAGGGAGAATGTAGCTGAATGCACAAGATAAATTAGAAAAAAAAGCCAAACCAAACACCAGAAACAGCAGTTGTTAGAATGGGAACCTGCTGCCCCTTTTTACAAGCTAAAAAGGAAGCCGTTCTTTACCTACAGACTTATGGAAACAGAGTGTCTTGAAGCCATGTATTGATGTTTCCAGGTCTGTGGCTGTGCTGACAGAGTGCATGAGGAACAAGGCTCTGGCCAAGTTCTTCAGAGAGCGGCAAGAAGCACTGCAGCATTCTCTGCCCCTGGGCTCTTACCTCCTGAAACCTGTCCAACGCATCCTCAAGTACCACCTGCTTTTGCACGTAAGAAATGTATTTCGTTTGGGGCTGCTGCACGTCGGAGCTCCTGCCTCTGGTACAAGGCTTGGTGGTTAGAAGGGTTCTGGTTTTCCTTAAATGCTCTTCCTTTTGTGGGTATTTGATTTCAACATGTGGAGACTTTCTGTCTTTGTCACTTCACACCATATGCATCTATTTGGAGTGGGGAATTTATGGTAATTATTTTAGACACATTGCATCAGTCTTTTCATCCAGATAATTAGCTCTTTTTTTGAAAACTGGTCTGTAATTCTGAAGTTGTTTGGAAAATGCTTGTCATGATTAAACATTTTGTACACAAATTTATTGTTCCAATGTAGAACAATGTTTTTCCACATGTTGCAATGCTGGGGGTGGATGAAAAAAGGGCTAAATACATATAAACACCCTGACTGCTAAGAATTTTGTGTAGAGGAATGATGGAGGAAGTGGGAACTCTTTCCACATTCAGTGTATTGAGTTAAGCAAGTTTCAGAAATTCGTGCTTTATTGTTAACATTTTCCACATATGTTTCCTATTAGAGAGTCATGTTCTAGTGAAGTGTAAAGACACTGATCCTTATTTTAAATGCCTGGTGCTTTTCTGCTCTCCAACTGTAAAGCAATGCCTAGTGCAATTCCATCAGGATTTTTTAAGTGTGTAGAAATGTTGTGTGTTGTAGGAAAACCATTAAATGCTGTCTGAAAAATCTCCTGTCAGTGTGCTGCGCTCTCTTTCTGTGCCTCTCTGCTCACACTGGCTGCTTCAAGTATACTTGCTGCTAAACTGAGTGCAAAGGCTTGACTTTGTTCCTCTTCTTGTGTTAATCAAATTGGTGGCAACATGCATCAGTAACAAAGGCAGGAGCGTTGCCTTCGCGTGACTGCGATGCACAGACAAAACAGTACAGATAAAAACGCTGTACTGCTTTTGGCTGGGAAAGTTCACTTAGGAATAAGGGGATGCTGGTTTTTTTCCCTTTGTATTAGGAAATAGAAAACCACCTTGACAAGGACACTGAGGGCTATGATGTGGTGCTGGATGCTATAGATACAATGCAGAGAGTGGCATGGCATATAAATGACATGAAGAGGAAACATGAACACGCCATCAGGCTTCAGGTGAGTTCCCAGAGCGATTTTATGGACGCTTGTGAGCTGGTTTTGTCAATATATATGCAATTAACATTTTTTAGTTTATCTTTTCTTTTAATCTTTGTCAGTCATAATTTAGACTCCTGTTGAGCATGCCTGTGGCTGTTTGATCTTGGAAACCATGGTCATAACTGCTGCAGGAAAATCTCAGACATCTCTAGCCTACAAGCAGCATCCTGTAAAGCATTTATTTTGCAGTAATATGGAACTTAAGATAACTCTTCTTTCTTCCTTTCCCTCAATTGTACAGCACTGCTGTACAACCCTAGGGCATGGCTTTGTTCAGAAATCCTGTGGTTTCCGATTTCTTCCTTTTGTGCTGATTAATTTTGTTTTGAGGCATTTCTTTTGCTGATTCTTGTTGAACTACTTTCCTCTTGGGTTTTAGAAAATTCATTATCAGTTGCTTTGTGAAAAGCATAAACCCAGAAACATGATACTCGAAAAAACTCTAACTTCGCTTCAGATGAAGATTTTTTGGGGAATAGAAACAAAAGCTACACCCTGAGTAATTTTTGGCATCAAGAGCAAGCTCTTTTGTAGAATTTTTGCTCTCATGCTTTTTCCAGGATCCCTATGAATCACACTTTTATGTTACGTTTTCAAAATTTATCTCTTCAAGAAAATTGGGGGAATTTTTTAGTTTATAAAAGGAACTGATAAGCTAATCCCATTTCAGAAATCCATATCATGTAGTTCATGTAGTTCTTTGCCTTTTTTTTTTAAACATGCATTAAATTTATTCACCTTTTTATGGTTTTGGTTTTTGGGTTTGCTTTTTAATGATTGTTTATTTTTGTGTTGCTGTTGTTTATGTGTAAGGAAAACTTGACAATATCTTGCCTGCAGCAGGGTAACCTTTGCCACACATTGCTGGAAATGCATGCTAATGACTTTTAACAACAGTCTGCTATAAATCTGAGTAATTATATTCAACAATAGATACGGGGTTAAATGGTTTTGGGAAAAAAAAATGCTTTTATTTTTTATTTATTGAGCTCAGCTGGCAAATGTATGGGGTTGTGGAAGATGTTTATGTTCGTAGTTCACCTTTAAAAAAGTAAAACCTGTTTCTGCAGCCATAGGGATGGGCCTTCTGTGGGTTTTTACACTGTGATGTGGTCTGCAAGTACTGCAACAGCAGTTCTGCACAAAGTGTCCCTCAGCAGTGATGGACTTGATCCCGGTGCTGTATCCTCACTTATTAACAGGTTCCTGAAGAGATCTAATACAATGCAACTTTTAAATTTTTTTTTCCTTTTTTTTTTTAAACCACTGCCTATATAGTCCAGAGTGGGCTGCTTTGGGGTTTTATTCCTGTGAATGCTTTAGCCTGCATTGGTGCTTCAAATGGACTGGGATGTTTTCTAGCTGAAAGCTCTATTAAAGTCAAATGTTCTAGAGTGACCAGCCTAGGATGAGGCAATCTGTTCCTGCTTTGCTAATGCTGCCAGGTTTAAAGTCCGATGGATGTTTTTGAAGAGTTTCCTAGTTAATATTTTAACCTACTTTTAGAATTTGATGTCCCATGCTTAAGTCCTACTTCATTGCCACTGACAGAAAATACAAGCAGTTAAAGGAAACAGAATAGCCATAGCTAAGTGACACAGTCTTGTGAAGATGTTTTTAGACGTTTCTCCAACCTTTTTGTTTTCTTAAGTAATAAATAAGGTGAGAAATATCCATTAATATACAAGCAAATATTCAGATTTTCAGTTGACTGAATCACTTGTGGTCCTTTTGTCTTCTGGGAATCTCATCTCTTCAATCCAAACACCTCACAGAAGTGTCTTCTGTGATGGGCCTATAGGACATGGACATGGCATTATAATTCATTCAGTGAAAGACCACACAACTTCAGGAGGATACCCAGGGTGAGAAGGAGATGTTAAGAAGGATTGGTTGAGGACATAGAGGAGAGCCTGAAAGAGACTGATGACTGACTAACAAAAGATTTTCTGTTTCTGGGAGCAAGGGGAGCAGAGATTGTGCTCTTTCATTACAGGCTGCCCCAGGGAGTTCAGGGCTCTTTGCTGTGTCCATGTAGAGGCAGTAACCAGGACTCAGGGCATGTTTTAGTGTGGGTTTTGCAGTGAGCCTCCAAGCACCTGGCTGCACTATTACACATAACCTACCAACCTCAGGATCGGTGTCTGGTGACTTTCCACTATTAGATGGATATGAGAGTGGGAGTGTCCTCAGCAGATCATTTGGGTCTTTCGTTTCAACAAGATCTCTGAAATTAATTTTGGTTGTTGTCCTTTGATCTGTTGCAGGAGATACAGAGTTTGCTCACTAACTGGAAGGGGCCAGACCTCACAAGTTATGGGGAGCTGGTTTTAGAAGGAACGTTCCGCATTCAGCGAGCCAAAAATGAGCGCACGTTGTTCCTCTTTGACAAGATGCTGCTAATTACAAAAAAGAGAGATGAAATGTTTGCATACAAAGCTCACATACTGGTATGTCAGAGAGCAGGTGGTGATGTGCTACACTTCTCCCTAAAACTCCTCTGTGATTCACATTGTTTCCTCTCTTTGTTGCAGTGTGGAAACCTGATGCTTGTTGAGGTAATACCAAAGGAACCACTTAGCTTTAGTGTCTTCCACTACAAAAATCCCAAGATGCAACATACTGTCCAGGTACAACAGAAACCTCCCTGCCCACTGGGTAACCTGGCTCACGTCCATACGGTGTTTATGACCTAGCATAGTTCAGGACTGCATTTTGCTCATGGTGCCCAATTTTTTTTATCAGGCAAAGTCGCAGCAAGAGAAGCGCCTTTGGATTCTTCACTTGAAGAGGTTAATTCTAGAAAATCATCCTGCTAAAATTCCTGCCAAGGTAAAAAAAAAAGCAAACCAAAAATCTAACCAACCAAACAAAAAACCCAAACAAAATCTCAAGGCATCTCCTTGTATGGGTACTAACTTAAAACAATCTTGTTAGCTGCAAGATGCATGCAATTACGGAGAGTTTAGACTCCAGGATGTTAATTAATGTGTTGTTTCCTTATATCTTTAAAAGTTCCTCAGAATTAATGGGAAAGTTCCACTATAATTATCTGCAGTGCTTGGTATGAGAGTAGAAGAATTTAACTGTATTAGCAGCATTTGCCTGCCAAGATGTAACTCAGAAAGCTTGACTCTAGGAGCACATCTTAGCTTGATGCTGCCTGTCTGCAGAGCACTGGGATGTGCCATTTGCAGTACTGTAGATATTTTGAATTTTAATCTGTCTAGGTTAGGTATCATAGCAGTGAAGCCGTTGGCAGCACACGCTTCACTGCAACTACACACACACCTGTCCTCAACCCAGCATTCTTAGATGGGACATCTGGCCCTTTTTGGTGTGGTATCTAGCGAGCTTTATGATGGAAAAAATGAGGCACTGATATCATATTCATATCTATAATATCTTGGAATGAAGAAATCTCCTCCTCTTATTTATGAAATTCAGCCTTGGAGCTTCAGGTGATGCCTCCCAGTGTAACATACAGCACCTCTCAAAGGGGGTTAACCCTTGTTAGCTCTTGCCAAGACACAGCAGACACTGACTCGTATGGAAACAGGATTTTTTTTCGCACTGAGTTTACTCTTGGTTTTTCAGTTTCCCTGACTGTTTTTTTCACTCAGTTGCATGCTGTAATGGCTAAAAAATGTTACCTGTGACTGACATGCACCATACTGTACTAACACGCCTTGTAACACAAAGAGACTTACAGGAGAAGAAAGCCCTAGCAAGTCCTATTGCTCATTCTCCTCTTTTTGTTGACATAGTCTATTGAAGGTATAATGTTTATGCTAGTATCCACACTTAGACTGTAAATACTCATTGCAGTTTATTAGGTTGTTAAAAAAAAATTACAGCACGATCTCAGCCTTTTTTCTTATTTCTTATTTGAGTTTTATATTATCTGTGGAAAAAAAAGTGAAACCAAAAATATTTTCTTCTCCGAGAAATAATTTCACTTGAAAAAGGAAAAGTGTAATGAAATAAATCCTTGAGGTTATATGTACATTTTTAATTTTTTTTTCCTGTTGAACCAGTAATTGCTTTTTGAGAGGCTTCTGTCTGCTCAGCTTCTGGAGAATGTAATTGTAGTCCACATGTGACACCTGGTGGAAACTGACCAAACTGCACCTGTACAAGCAGGCATTTCAGACTGGATACATCAGTTTACATTATTTTCTTACTTGGTAGCTGATATGCTTTCCAAAACATCCAGAGTTTTTTTTTCTATTAAAAAGGGACAAATTTTAAGCAATCGGAAGATGGTCTTTATTCTGTATAAATCTTACTTAAACCAAATCATGATTATTTTTTTTGGCACACTCTTCCTCTCCTTGTGCTGCCTGTGCAGAGATGGGCATGCAAGACAAACATTCTGAGTGCAGTGAACTACAGGTTTTGTGTGCAGACCTGGAGATAAGCTCTGGTGAGTTCCTGCCACCAAAATTTTTCTCCCCATATGTAACATGTCCAATATACACAGAAAAACAAAAAATACAAGCCAAAATAATAATGCTGCTCACCATATTTATTAGTTCCCAAATTAAATTTGCTGTTATTTGCATATAAGTTCGCTATTATCTGTAATATGTAATACAATGTGCCCTGCTACTAACAGTTTTAACTTCTTCATTTGTTACTTTTCCTTTTCCAGGCCAAGCAGGCAATTCTTGAAATGGATGCCATACGTAAGTTGGTTCTTTTTCACTTTTGTTTTAAAAATTAATAAAACCATCTTCAAAATTTTGGCTTTAGCTGTTGATGTTATCTGAGATGGAAGAATGCCAGGCTTATATTCCTTGAATTATGACCCCGTTGGAAAAGGCAAAATTAGATCCTGTAAAGTTTGTTGGGAAGGCTCTGACTGAGGAACTGGCAAACATGATGGTGGTGGATAAATGTTCCTGGGTTAGCTCTCTGGAGCCAGGCACTGTCACATGGCTAAAGCATTCCCATGGCTGCCTGGGTAACAGCTACCCTACAGCAGCCTATCTTGCTTGTGTAGCTTCAGGCTCTGATGGGGTGCAAGTGTATGAGGCTTAAAGGGATGATGGCAGTGCCTCCAAAGAGAGCTGCTGAGGTGTGTGAAGTGCCATCCTTGTCATTATTGACAAGACATCCTTGTCTCTTATCCCCTGTGCCTCTGCTTGTTCCACAGATCACCCAGGCTTCCACTATAGCCCTGAGGGAGAAATGAAATCGTCATACCAGCCTAAGGAGGGCACTGCTCCTAACAGAGTGAGAAGGAAATCAGGTGAATAAATTCATTTACACCCTAGATGACAAAAGGGAAAACTGGCAGGGTTGTTTTAGGGGTGGACTAGGCTGGGCACATGGAATTGGTTTTTAATCTGCACTCCAGGCAAATATAACATGGCATAGTATCTTTCCAATGTGGATGAAGTATCTTATTAACCATTTGCTGGTTTTGCAATTTTTTTTTTTGTTTGCAAAATACTATTTGCATTTAATTTAAGGAATATACATTTGCAATGGTGGATGTATAAAGAACAGTTGGTACTCTCTAATAGATTAAAGTGCATATGCAGGAAAGCCAGTCACATTATTTAAATCTGACATCCCTCCTTACTGCAGTAATTACTGTCTCAGAAGTGGTTCCATCCTGATTATGATAGGCTTATTATTTTAAAGCATGATTACTATGTGTACTTAGTGTAATGTTTGCCTTATGGATAAAAAAGGTTTGAGAGGTGGTTTTGCTGACTTTGGGCTTTTTTTGCCTTCCTAGCTGAAATACATATCCATAATTACTCTCAAAGACAATACCCATGTCTTTGTAGTTGTGTGACTTCATATTGCAGTCCCTGTGTTCCCCTCTTTGTCTCCTTAAAGAACTTTCCAATTTGATGTGTAACATTGTATACAGGGAATGACTTAAACAAGGCTCATGTGAATATTGATGTAATGCTTTAACATACAACAGCATTTGTATCGAAAAGCAGTCGGGTTCTAATCATGTTAGAGGTATGTTCTGAGGTGTTTGCACACCTTTGTTTCATTGGTGCTGCTCTTCCTGTGAAAGGAGGAATACAAAATACTGATCAAAGGGCCTCCTATGTAACCTTCAGCTACTCACACTTTCTAAGCCCATCTAAGACTTTGGTATCTTATGCATATTTCTAATAGAAAACCCATAATATTGTAGAGCAATAACAGAGGTGACTGGATCTTTTGAAAGCAGGAATCTTAGCATGGGATAAAAATTTATGTGTGCTTTGATGAATGGAGGGCAACTGTTATTGCATTAAGAAAGAAATACGTTCTTTGGTAACAGCTGTAGATTTGATACTTCAACAAATTTTCTTTGTGAAGAAATTTTGCAATAAAGAAATTAAAATCTGGCTTCATTGCGTGGGCTCAGAAGCTGAAATTTTTATATACATATTATAAAAAGTTGTCCAGGATGCCCACAGCTTTCTTTGGAATACCACAGTGGGTAAATATGTTGTTGTCTTTTTCAGAACCCTCATCTAGAGTCCATAAAGTTTTGAAGTCAACTGGTAAGATACTTGGTGTACTGTTTGCTGACCTAGTGCTTCTGTACTTTGTAGAACAACTGAAGACAGATTCTTTTTTCATGTAACTGTCCCTAAATACATAAGGGGGAGGAAGAAGAAGTTTGGGGAAAAAAAAACCAAACCCAAAATATTTGTGTTTACTTCTAATATCTACTTTTCCACACTTGGGGATTGATCCTGTAAACATCATAGGAACTGAACACACCAAGTCTTGGCAACTGTGTACAGTTCCTCAAATCACAGCAGTGCTGCAAAATCAGGGCCTCAAGTGGAACTCTGGTAAAGCTCATGCTGTCTCTGTTTTATCAGAAATCCTATATAGTCTATTTGCTCAATTGCTGCTGCATTCAGGACCCTTTGGGAAATTCATAATTGGGGTAGCGTTGAAGTGGGCGTAGACTGACACCAGTATGATTATTCATTGATGTCTTTCTGTTTTCAGATGTAAGCCCAGATATGCAGAAGGTAAGCCATTTCTTAAATTCCTTGGTTTAGCCCATTCATATGACTTTAGAGCACAGTATTTACTGGAGAATCTGCACCTTCTTGGTTGTATTGACCTTAAGAATTAAAAGAAACCCATAAATTTAATTAAGTATCTCAAATAGGATTACTGGAATGAAAGAAGTAGAAATACAGCTTACTGTTTTTGGAATATTTAATAAAGAAAAAATCGCCAATCCATATCAGTCCAATCAATTACTAGTGATATAGGATTCTTAAAAATACCACTAGAATCAAGGAGGTGCAGTGTATAAAAATAATGTTTATTCTTTGGATCATATTATCTTCACATTTATTAAACAAGACGGGAAAGTTTCAACTTACTCTGATATATATATAGATAGATAGATATATATATATTTATATATATAAAAAAAGATGTATCACCAAACAGAGCACTTGCAGCTTAAGCAGATTGTAATGAGCATTTCTAGTTTTTACATTTTCTGTAAGAATTTGTATTGAAATTCTCAGTTTGAAAGTTACATGTTGAATTTCAGATCTTGGAGTTTTATTTAGGATGGAATTTAAAGTGTGTTAGTGTTTTAAACGGAGTACATTAGATATTACTTCATTGTCATGCCATAGTATTGAAGCTCAGGATTCAATGTGAATGGGGTCTTTTGCATATATTTTTTCAGTTCTAAATATTATATGGAGAAGTAATGGCTGTTGTACTTATTTCTTTATAGATCTCATTTTAGTGCAGCTAACTGACTTTAGGTTAAACGTTGCCTGTGAGTCTGATGTAAGAGGATCTTACTAAAATATAGAAACTCTATAAACTTCTAATCAAAGTTTCATGGTCTTTTTTTTTAAGCGGATGGGAATCGAAGGAGCCCTATTATCTCAAGCCACCAAACTGGGATCAAGTGAAGCCCTGCTGAATTCTAGGAAAAAGGTTTCACTGGAATCCTGTGGGCTAGAGAGCCAGTTTCAAGAGTCTATTGAACCAGCCTACAGCAGTGATCATGAGGAAACTCTTCAGACATCTGCGACGGAACAGATTGATGCTGATGATGAAGAAGAGTCTGAACAGGTAGGGAAAAAAGGGAAAAAATTATTTTTTCCTGGAAAGAATGGAAGGATTAAAATTATATGTAAAACAGACAGGAATGCATTGCAAATGTTTACAACTTTCTCTCCTTAGAAACTTTTATTTAGGAACTTAGAAATTTTTATTTAGGCTTCACACAATACTCACTTGCATTTAACAAAGAAGATGTAAAAGCCCCTATACAGAGGGGGAAATTCCCACTGCTTGAATTTTACTTCATCCTTTGCAGTCCTCCAACCTAGTTGTTACAGAAAGGTTTTACCAATTGCACACAACTGGCTTTTCCTTGCTTCTTCAGCTGATACCATGAAAAAACCTTTTCAGGCCTCACGCAGAGACAGTGCCCTCAAAGCAGGGACTTGAATATTACATTAAGATTCAGGCACTGCTGCATGTGATAGGATGTTTCTTGATCTGTGATCCTCCAGCAGTAGATAGGAAAGTGTGAACTTGAATATGAGAAGTTTTGAGTAGGATTTCTGAAAATGAAAGTCTTTATCTCTTCCTACTGCACAGGCAGTAACTTTTCTTACTCAGTATGATGTTTCCACACATATGTAGTACCTTTGAAAGACTAAAAATCCAACTTGAAATGTGGCTGTATTAAAGAATCTAGATTTTCAGTTTATTTTGTTTAGTTGATGCTGAGGTCATATCCTTGTGCGGTTCATTTATTTTGTGAATTATCTGAGTGAGTTATTGAAATTCTTTTTGAAGCTGACTCCATTTCTTCTTTGAAATTACACTATTTGCATTATAAATATTTGGCAAAATAGTGTCTTGTACCAGTGTGGTGCAGTATCTTGTAATTCTTCCTCTTGCCAAAATAAGTAAGAACAAAAGAATGAGTAAGCACAAAAAATACCACAAAAATAAATTTATACTATTAGTTAGCTTAGTGGTTACTGCTAGATGTAGCAATGATACTTTTACAGGTTTTATAAGCTCTGAATAATTCTTGTGGCAATGCTGACAACTCATAAGCTGTTTCATCTCCCAGTATAGGTCCCTGAGCTGTTTTAGCTCCTAATAATTCCTCTGAACTAGACTGTACAAAGAACTGTAGATTTTATTATCCCTCTCATTTTTTTTCTTTAAAATCACAGCAAAACTCACTGCAGAAATCAAAAGGGGGAAGAAAAAGACTTAATAGTCAAGCTGCTGAAAATGTTGAAAAACGGAGAAGTCTCAATCTCAATAAATGTGAAATGCAGGTAACTAATATTTTTTTTTTACTTCTATTTCACTATGCATTGTAGGTATGTCAAAGAAATCTGTTTTCCCTAGTGGACAGATAGATCATCCTCTATTTATGTCATGTATCAATGTTCATATCATTAAAATATTCATATCCATGACTAAAGACTTTCTTTTGGGGGCTGGGAAAAACAAGTAACTAACCAAACCAATCAGCATTAACTGAAGACAAAAGGAATTATCTTTCCCTCTCTCCCCTAAACTCTGGCCAGCAATATCTAAAGCATCCTTTATGTTGGCATTAGTGAGCACGTGGTGTTGCTGTAAATTAGATCTGGTTGAAAACTTACACTAAAAAGAAAAAAAAAATTCAGTGGCATGTGCTAGAGAGTATAAGATTCCTTTCTGCTAGGGCTATAGGCAAGGAAAAGGAGAAGAACAAAACTTTTGGCACAAGCCCAGAGTCAGATTAGCTTAATCCAACTGTGAAACTGCGGAGTTAGCATCAAAGGTTTAATCTAACTCCTGCCAAACAAATTTGCCTTTAATTACTCATGCATTAACATAAGCTACTGTCTTGAATTTGAAGTAAGATGTTATTAAACACCAAGAGTGAACTCTGAGCCATGGTAAGGATTAGGAGGCAAAGTAGTCTGGCACTGCCACCTTGGCTCCGTCACTCTCTATTGAGAGAGAGAATTGCCCTGCCCATCTCCACATGAGTCTCTGCAGCAGGACACACTGGTGCTGCAGCAGTCCTGTGAAAAGAAGGAATTGCTGTATTATTACAGAGATATGCTAATGTTACCTGCAAATTTCAAATCTCCACAGGGCTCCAAGGAGCCTTCAGATGAAGAGTCAATGCAGCTGAATACTGATCTTCCATTTTCCTGCACGGCTAGACAGCCGCAGTCTCCTAGACAATTCAGCACACCCCAGAGCAACTCTCTGATCATGAATATCCTGGGGGGAAGTGTCTCTGTCAGAAACATCTGGACGGACCATCAGATCAGGCAGGCATTGTTCCCCAGCCGGCGCCCACCTTATGAGAACGAAGATGATGAAGATGATTACCAGATGTTTGTACCATCGGCATCTACATCCAACACAAGTTCAGCTCCCAGTGGGGAAAGGAGGGGTTCTTCTGGGCGTCCATGCAGCTGGCACTTGGGGCAAGTGCATGAAAATGAGACTTCCAGCCCCACTCGTCACAAAATTGTTAGACGGGCCAGTAGTGCTGGTGAAAGCAACACGTGTCCAGGCAGCGCCAGGTATAAAACAGGGGAGCGTGGTTCTCGAAGGGAGGCGAAGGTAGCAGAGGGGAGCAGTAGGAATGCGTATCCCGAATCTTCAGAGGAGCTGACCATCGATGATATTGAACACGTTTATGATAATATAAGCTATGAAGACTTAAAGCTGATGGGTCTGACAAGAAGGGAGGAGACATGCCGTGGTCCCCGGAGATCAGCTAGAGACTCTCTGTATGAGGCTGAAAACAAAAGCAGCTCAGATTCAACTTCCAAAAAGAAAACAGGAAATCAAAAGAAGACCTCCATTCATGCTAGTAGGGAGGAGATACTACTCAGTAAAGAAGCACCAGCTTCAAGTTTGGATGAGCTCAGAATTGTTGAAGACAACATCTATGACACCATACGGCTTCCAGAAACATCTCTATTGAATTTTAAATGTGACCCCTTAAAATCCTCTAAAAGGAGGAGTTTTTTGGAAAAAGACTTTGCATATTGTGACAATCTACGACATTTTGTTTCCGAGGACAGTCTCCAGTTCAGTGAAGATGAAAGTCCTTACCATCGTGTTCCCGCTGACAATGACTATTTGAGCTTAGTAGATAGCTCCTCCAACTCTGACTCGCTGTCGCATAAGTCTGCGGCAGATAAACTCTCAGAAGAAGTAGATGAGATTTGGAACGACCTGGAGAACTACATCAAGAAAAATGAGGAAAAGACAAGAGACCGTGTCCTTGCAGCCTTTCCTGTTTGTAAAGATGACATGCAGGAAAGGTTGCATGCTGGCAGCACACCTGAACTGAGTAAAGATGTAGAGTACTCACTGTCTACTCTCTCTCTGCCAGAAACTCCTATTTTCCCTAAAACTGTGAAGCCCAGGGCTGCCACCATAAGTGAGGCTAATCTCAGGCTTGAAGACACTACACCATGCAGGGAGAACTCTTTTATGAGTTTGAACAGACCTTCCTTCTCCAGTGAGATGCCTTTTGTAGACAGTCCATATGAGCCCACCAGTAGTGTTCTGTCCAGTACACCTGCAGAGGGCGTGGAAAATGACTTGGCTGTTATGGATAAAACAAAGAACAGAGTTTTTATGATGGCAAGGCAGTACAGTCAAAAAATTAAGAAGGCTAACCAGCTTTTGAAAGTTAAAAGTCCAGAGCAGGAACAGCCAGCTAGCAGACAACAGAAACTGAAACACAAAGATCTTGCTGCTATTCTGGAGGAGAAGAAACAAGGAGGTCCTGCTATTGGTATGTTAAAAACATTTATATACAGATACATTTCTTTAATAACTTTCAGTGAACTTTGCATTCTGAACTGGAAGATTATGAATTTTCCTCACCTTAGTCATTGAGTATCAGGATCGTATTTTCTATGTTACAACTGAAATGAATTTTCTCAGACTTCTTTTAACATGAATGGTCCTTTATATCTCATTTCTTGTTACTTGATAACTTTGGGAAGAAACAGAGGGGCAGTGTCAGGAAAGAGCGATTCAACTGAGGCTGGAAGTAGAAATCATGCCTGAAGCACTATTGGCCTCCCTACAGAAAAGCAGTTATTTCCTTTAATAGTGTGATCTTGAGAGTTTGATCAAACCAGTGGTTTTTTAAGTCAGTCTGCTTTCTAACAGGTCATACATTTGCTCAGGTACCATTCAGAGTCATACCCGTAAGCATAAGGAATGTGGTGAGATGAGAAAGAGCTGATAATCTTTCTCTTAGCTAATGAATGTGTAAAGTTATGGATATGCAACAGCTCTGGAACTTTTTTTGTCCATGATCAATTGAAACAAATGGAAGACGTGGAACCAGCAGACTCCATGCACCAGAGTGCCATTCTTGCCTTCTTGTGATAGTTTTAAAAGTCCCTAAATATCGTATTTACCAGGCCATTTTTAGAATGTTCTTTTCCATTTTAACATGAAACAAGCAGTGTATTATTGGAACTATGTGCTGCATTGTGTTCTGCATAACTGCTCACTGATATTTTATGCTTCTTTTCCTCAACAAATATACTGAAATGTGATGCAGAGGCCTTTCCAGCCTCCAATGTTTCATGTTACTTTGCAGAGGCCAAACTTTGAAAGCTCTTCTTTACCAATAATAAGCGTTTTGAGATTTTTAAATTTTCACGATTCACTGAAATGGATTCCTTGTCTCACCTAACTTAATTCTTTCTTCTTTCTAGGTGCCAGAATAGCTGAATATTCCCAGCTTTATGACCAAATTGTCTTCAGAGACAGTACTCCTAAGGTCCAAAAGGAAGCCGGGACCACTCCTCAGGAGCCGTCAGCTGGGAGGTTTTCCACACCCATGGCCACAAGTCCTCCCCGTTCCCAGCCTGCCTGTGAATGCTCAAGAGCAGAAGACTGGCTTTTGCACTCTACGTACAGTAATGGCGAGCTGGCTGACTTCTCTCCATGGTCTGAATCCCAGGATCCAAAGCCCAAGAACTCATATACAGAAGCTGGTACAAAAAACAATTCAAAGCAGTTGCCATCAGCTGGCTCAGTGCCTTCCCTTCAGATTTCCAACCGTTTGCATGTCCCAGCGCAAAGATGGAGCACCATTATAAGCCAACCAAACAAAGAAAACTTGCATCAAGATCACGTCTATAACTCGCTGGGGAGGAGAGTAAGCGCTGTAAAACCACAGGCATACAGCAGGTCACAGTCCTCATCCTCAATAGTGGTCAACAGGTCTGGAGAATCAATTGTATATAATAATGAAATAGATAAGAAAAGGCTCCATTTGAATAGGAACTTTCGATTCAACAGCCATCAGACTCCTGGAATTGCTTCAGGATGTACAGGGCCGGAGATGAGAAAGCAGATCCCTGAAAACTGTTCAGATATGATTCTGCAGGATTCTCAAAAGGTCCTGAGAGTGAACAGAGCCTCCCCTCTGACAGCACAGATGGCCACTCAGAACTATTTTTCGAATTTTAAAGATTCTGAAGAAGGAGAAGGGGATGATGATGACTATGTTGAAATAAAGTCTGAAGATGAGGGATCTGACTTGGAGACTTCTCCGAACCAAACAAGGAAATCAGATCCTAAACTGCGTAACACAGATGCTGTTCCTTCTGAAACATTCTGTGGCAAAACTATCTCCTGTACTCCTGCAAAGTCTGCCAGCAGCAAACACGCACTTAGCCCATATCTGACTGCATACAGTGATTCAGATAAACTGAATGACTACCTGTGGAGAGTACCATCTCCTAATCAGCAGAATATTGTCCAGTCTTTAAGGGAAAAGTTTCAGTGTCTCAGTTCAAGTAGCTTTGCTTGATGCTTTCAGTAATTTCTAGCTGTACTGCCTTATCATGACAGAGTATATACTAGGACAATCAGTACTGGCATCATGTATTCCCATAATATTACACTATCAGGCATTGTATCACAATAATGTTGTAAATAGATGGAAAATGTATCTCTTAAAGAATTCTTTAGAATCCTGGATGTGAAAAAGGCCACGTGTGCACTGTCTGGGGTCTCTCTGTAGCGCATGTGAACTTCTCATCTCCTACTGAACCTTCACATCTCTTTCTTTGTTAGGAGTGATACCCCCTGATTCTTGCCATCGAACCAGGTGTGATGCCATTTGATTCTTACACCATTTAATCATTTGGAAACCCTAGTATTTAGACTTTCCAGTTGATGTCGTGTTCTGCATCCAAAATGCCTCTATGATTACTCTGCCTACATACAGGAACATTTAGCTGGGCAGCTGCTCCTGTGTCTGTGCAGATTTCTGAGCAGGGTTCTGGTGATCACACCAAGAGGCTCCATGTGCAATTGCACATACTTTTTTTGCACATTACTCCTCATCAGACAGATTCCAAGTGTGTGGGACCAATGCATATGCTACATTATTTTAGAGCAAGCTTCTTACATTTTAAAGAAAATCTAGTCCTAGTACTCGTGCCAGGCTGATAGCTTTGTGTCTGAAGCTTCTTCTACTTTCTGGAACTGCGTAGGAGGCAGAAGACAGCCAGAGAAGGCTGTTTATGAGAACCTGTGGATGTGACACAGTCCTTGCCTGGGGAATGGTTTTGGCATTAGAAGGGGACCTGCACTGCTTGTCAAGAGGGCTAGACAAGTTTTGGTACCTTCAGTGATGGTGGTGTTTGTGACACACAAGCAAAATCTGAGTATCTTGTAGCACAGTGCCCAGCAGTCAAAAGCTGCTGTGTAGAGTTTGAGACAAAGCCGTGTGTTACATGCAGTGACCTGCTGGGTGTTTGTTCAAGTCCCAGTGTCAGTAACCCTGTGAGAGAATGAGGCTTGGCCAGATTCTTGAGTGAAATACTTATCATGGGGCATGTTTGGCCCATACGGTGGTTCAGTGATAACTGCTGGCTGAGTGACAAGCTGCAGTCCCCAGGGCATGCATCTCCTGTAGCAGGATGTGACCCTTCCTGACAGAGGTAAAAGATATATTGTCTAAATTAGTCAGGCCTGACTCTAATCCAGTTTATGTGCAGTAAAAAGTAGCTTAAAAATGAGAATACATTCCATTCTTTTGCAAAAAATATATAGAATAAATGCTGCCAGTTAAAGCAAGGACAGGCTTTCCAGTACCATCTACACTTAACTCCCCTTCATCATCTTTGTTGCACAGCTTTGGATTCTGTTACTTGAAAACATTGTACCGAAAGGAAAGCCTAGATACATCTACACTGATCATCTTGTGTGACTGTTGTTCTTTTTTGGTGCTTACGTTTTTCAGATTACATGGATAAAGCCAGTACAGAGTTAAACATATCAATAAACAAAGGAATTTCATTGAAATACTATTTTTATTAACCATGTATCACTCCCCTCAGTTACAGAGCACTGTACTTCCAGAACAGCTGATTACTTACTACATTGGTTACCATGAGGAAAACCTGAAGTTATCAGTGTACAGCTAATTACTTGTAGACTAAGGTTTGAGGACTTGAATTTATTAGAACTGACTAAATTATTTACCACACGTATCTTGCATTGGCTAGGAATTGTTACTTTGAGGGCTGGTTGGTCATGGTACTTACTAGCTCGTACCACAGGGATACCTGTTACATTCAGCACACCCCCTGTGATAGGACCCGTATCTATCTAGCAAAATCCGACTGAGAAATAATGTTGTACATATTTAAGACGCCGAGGTGTAGCAGAGCCCATATTTATTTAATATAGCTTGTAAAGTATTGTAAATATGGATAGAAGGTAAATCTGTGGGCGCACATCCAGATTTGTTTAAACGGCTTTAGGTGAATGTTTAACTCGCATCTTAATCAGTCGAGTTGGGAGGGAGGGGAAAACAACCAACCAACCAACCAACCAACCAACCAGAAAAAGGGACTTCTACTAGTATTGTAACTTCTCCCAGGGACCATTTCATACTATTTTTAATAAACGTTGAGTATGCAAAAACTTTGGGTGCTCTTCATTGCGGGGCGCGGAGGAAGGAAGGCTTCTGCCTGTCGGAGCTGAT
>VXBQ01010805.1:233140-338915 GCA_013400175.1 Phainopepla nitens
GGGCTGCGCCGCGGCGGCGGCCGCCCGGTAAGACGCGCACGTGGGGAGGCGGCTCCGGCTGATGCAATCCGGGGGTGCGATGGTGCGGGCTTGGAGGGGGGAGGGGTGAGGGGGATGTGGGCCATGGTCTTGGAGGTGAGCTTTCTGGGGGACCTCGCAGTAAAATGCTCCCCTTCCCCCAGAACCGCTGGCGGGATTTGGTGGCGTTTTGAGAGCGAGTTGAGCTGCCGTCATGTGGCGGCGGCTCAGGTGAAGAGGCGCGCAGATGTGTGCCTGGAAAAGCGTGTCCCTGGTCGCCCCCCGCCCCTCCCCGTCCCGATTCAGCCTCAGACGGGATGCCTTTGCGACGGCATGGAATTGAACTGGTCATTGGCTTCTGCGAGTGTAGGAGCTATCAGAGATCCACTCCAGGCTGTTCTCCTCTGTTTGCCTTCCTTGCTGTGGGGGGCAGACAGACACATTTCAGGGGGTCTCCTCTTTGCCCAGCTGGGCATGCAAAAGGTGACAGAAGAAATCTGGCCGCCACTTACCCAGAATTTTTTTTTTCCAGAAAGCTGATTTTCCTGGCTGTCGCTGGTTTTTCCAAGAAACAGCGTGGCAAACAGAGCGGCCTTGTCTCCCTTCTGCCAGTGGTTTTGAAAGGCATCCATGAAAGTGGCTGGTCTGCTGCTCATGGGGTTGGCGTAGCCTGTTAAGCCGTGGCAGCCCCAGCTGTAAAGGCCTCTGCATCTGTCACTGCCCGGCCAAGGATATGGCAAAGAAGGACCCACCATTAGCTGATTAGACAGCTCAGGGTGGTGGTTCCCTGCTGCGCTTCCTGCGGTGGGGCTGGACAAGCCTTCTCATGAATTAGCACAGCTTAGCTGTAAAGTTTAGGGCATGTCAGAGCAGTGTCTCACATACCTATTAAAAAAAAAAGGGCCTGTTAAGGTTTTCTGTACGCCAGCCCTCACAGTTCACATCCAACCGTAATTTTGGAGATTAAAATGATACAATTAAAAACGTATGTGCCCAAGCATTTCTGCTACAACTGTTGACTAACATTGGTTTCTGCCGGCTAATGCTAGGAGGTTTTATTTTGTTAAAGATTTGTTTGTCACTGTATTGCAGCAAAGTCACCGAGAATGCAAAGAATTCCTTGGCTTCTCTTAAGAAAGAAAACCCTCAGCTTGAGCCAACGCTTGCCATTATTCAGGTAAAGTATTTCTGTGCACTCACTGTGAGAGTGGCTGTGAGAGATCTCCTTGGTTACCGTTACTTGTCTGAAACTTCAGAAGCATACCATGCAGATGTAATTTTAATCCATTTTTTTTTAATAAAGAATATTGTCTGCTTTATTATAAAGCCA
This sequence comes from Phainopepla nitens, assembly GCA_013400175.1. Classification (NCBI taxonomy): domain Eukaryota; kingdom Metazoa; phylum Chordata; class Aves; order Passeriformes; family Bombycillidae; genus Phainopepla; species Phainopepla nitens. Next base: position 234,489 of record VXBQ01010805.1, read on the forward strand.
AGCAATAGGAGGTAGTTGCACCAGATGGTAAATTGCCCTTCTTCAGGCCTGAAACAGTCACAGCAAACTTCAGACTGGGAAAGCTTTGCAAAGGAAAGGAGCAGTTTTATTCCTTCTTCCTTTTGCTAACATAGTCTTCCCCATTTTAATTATGGATCGCTTTTTCTCACAGCTTGTCTAAGTTGATTAACTTAATAGTTGAATTAGTGTTCTCAAACCTTTATTTAGTATGAAGCTTTTTTTGCAATCCTGAGCAAAGAGCTTATGTGCCTGAAAATGTGGGCCTCCCTTCACTTCCCACCCCTGAAACAACAATGCCAGGATTAGTGAAAGACCCTGGTGCTTCCTTTCAGCCATGTTACTTTTGGATAGCTACAGCTTATCAATGTCTTCCTGCTCTTCTTAGGAAAAGAAAACCACACTAAAAAGTCTCAGTCAGCTCAGAAGGGTCTGTGTGAAATAAGTGCCTTGTATAAAGTGTCAGAATCCTGTAGAGGTAGCAGCACTTTCTGATATGAAGGAATCTTGCAGTAATTGAGAACCATTTTACTAATGCTGTGGAGGGCTTTCCATCCCACTGATTGTGCCATTTTTGATAGGCAATCAAAATCGGAGATGAGGATTGCTATCCCTGCAAAGCTGAAAGATGTTCATCCTTAGATTTCTTAAGGTTTGAAAGCCACAAGACTAGGGATGTTTATCGTGCAGAGGGGACCCAGAGCCATGCTGGCAAAAATGTTATTGTCCTGTTTCGTAGGATGGTGGTATTGGCTTTGAGTGGGCACACACAGAAACTCTGACCCAGAAGGTTTTAAAACCCAACTAAGTGTTTTTAAGTACTGATAGTGAATCTAAGTAATGCAGCAATAGCTTTATTTCAGAAGGTCTTCTAGTGAGGCTGTCTGAAAACGCTCTCCCATCTCTCACCCTCCCTGATAATTGCATTTTCACAGAGCCCTCTATGGCTAAAGCTTAGCTCTAAGCTAAGGACTGCTAGAAAAGCAGTGAGCTGTTTTTCCTGACTCCTGTTAGTGTCCATCCAGCTGCACCATGATTGGACTAGGACTGTGACCTACCCCAGCCCGAGGGCTCTAAGGAGGCTTCCTTTCAACTGCGTTTGTCTCCTGGATCTGCCTTTCTGCATGGCCACACACATGTTTTATGCTGGCACAATGGAAGCCTCTTGTCCCTGTTTACACCACTTGGTCTGCCTCATGAGGTGGCTGTAGGAACGTATGGCCTAAATCCTTCTGAGTAAAATTCACCCAAACTCTGTTGTCCAGCTGTCCAGTCACTCTAGCTCTGGTCTGGTTGTGGAGACTGAAGCAGAGCCCATTTTAAATGTAAATTTGTTGGTGCAAAGAAAACTTGCTTTGGTCTACAGATGTTCTTGTGATGCACTGCTCTACCAGTAATGTGGGCAGAGCCTTAAGATTTGTGCTGCTCCCCATGTGCCACATCTGCCCAGAGGAACAGAGGGAGGGCAGTGAAATTATCTCCTTTGCCAGTCGCTTGTGAGTAGTGGCAGTCAGCGTGACAAGGCACTGCCTCTTCAGCAGGAATGGGAATGAACAGTTGCAGACTGAGCCTGCAGTGGAGTGATTTTAGGGCTGTCCTTTTCCTCTTGAGTCAACTGAATCAGAATCAATGCCAAAATTCTGTTACTTGTTACTTATTAGCCATGTTGAACCTCAGCTGGAGTTGTGCAACAGCAAAAATTGATTGGTAGGTGCGTCTTATTTTTTTTTTTATGCTGAAAAGTAAAATAAAGCATCAGGATCCTGCTTAACAGTGGAGCTGTTGCCCTGCAAAGCTCAGAAAAGCACCACTGGCTGCCCTGTACTTCCTGTCCTGCCCATGCACCCTGCCAGCCCATGTGCTGAGCTCTGGCCTCACCTGTGCTGCTTAGTGGGTTTCCTGAGGGGTGGCTGTAGTCAGGTGGGGGTTGGTCTCTTTCTCCAGGCAGCAACTGCCAAAATGAGAGGACACAGTCTCAAGCTGTGCCAAGGGAAATAAAGGTTGGATATGAGGAAGAAGTTCTTCATGGAAAGGGTGATAAAGTGCTGGAATGGCCTGCCCAGGGAGGTGGTGGAGTCACCATCCTTGGATGTGTTTAAAAAACGACTGGATGTAGCCCTCGGTGCCATGGTTTAGTTGAGGTGATAGGGCACAGGTTGGACTCAATGATCTTGAAGGTCTCTTCCAACCCAGTGATTCTGTGATTCCTTGGCACCGTGTGAGTTTTGCACAGTGTCCTCAGTGCAGCAGCTTCTGTGCTACCACTCACCACCTGCTGCCCTGTCTGGGGAGTGGGTTGGTGGTAGTGCAGTGCCAGGAATGCTGGCAGTGCAAGGAGGGAGCTGGGGAATAGAGGGCAAGCCGTCCTTCCCTAACAGGAGTTGTCCCTCTCCATGAAGCCTGTGCTTTTAAATGCTCTTTTTATCACTGTCAGAAGTCTTGAACTATTTAGGATTAACAGGGATGGCCTTTTGCTTCCTTCTTAGGATTGTTTCTTACTAGTTTGAATACTTTTAGACACAGACATTGTCACTATGTTTCTTGCATAGACCTGTGCATTAGTGTACTCGTTTTTAAAATGTATTATTTTAAAACTCTGTTACTGTTTTGTTCCCCAAGGCACATAATGACCAGTTGATGGAAGAAGCAAACAAGAACTTTGCCAAAGAGGTAAGCTTTAGCTGATATGTGTGTTAATAATCATGAGCTACTCGCCTCTGGTAATTTTAAGACTTTTCTTTTAACAGATTGGTCTACGTGTTATTCACATCCATCTTCCTGAAGGCAGCACCAAGGATGAGGTAACTGAAGTACCTGAAAGAGTCTTCCTTTTCCATTTTTGTCATAAACTTTTATTTGTTACTGACATTCATTATTATTTTGACTGACCTCTAGTAACTCAAATTAGGTTTAGGATTGCCTTGGTTTAGATAGCTAATATTATCCCCTTACTGGCAAGAGTGAGAAAAAAGAGAGTTAAAGGACATGTTTGCTGTTCCCTAGCAAGCTGGGGCAGAATCAATAGAGTAATGTTTTGGTTTTGTGCTTGGTGTTTAACCCCATACCAGCTCAGGTATCCTGTCTCCTGCAGTTGCTCTTATGACTGTACCTGGTTATTGCCCAGATTATTCAGGGAAATTAAAGATTATATGATTATATATCATATAATCAGATAAGGGGGAGGGAGGGAAGGAGAGGAGGGTGTTGAATTTGTCTATTGATATTTTAGTGTTTCAATTATGTATTAAAAAACAAACATCCGCCTGAAATCACTAGAGAACTCAATTCTTTACCTTGTTGAAGGCAGAGCACTTAATATCAATTATGTTTTAAATATTGAAAACCATGTGAAAGTTCAACCAATGAAGGAATGTATAGTAAAAGATGGCACTGTTCCCAGCTGGCCTCCTTGTGCTTGGCAAGTTTGATAATCCTGCAGGCTTGTGAATTCTGTTTTGTTTGACTTGTTGTTTTTGTTCTGATTTGTTTTTCGGTACACTTAGTTCTTAAAATGTTACTGCCTTGCAGTGTAATCTGAAGAACTGCTTCCAGATACATTGAAAGGAATTTACTGTGAAATTTTGTAGATTGTGGATAGTCAGCTACCCATTTAAGAAGAGTGGGCTTTTGAAATTAAAAACAAATACACTTTGTTGTTGGTAAATATATTTAACTGTTGAGTAACACAGCAGGAAATAGGTGAAGTACAGTGACTGTGCAGCAGTAGTAGTTGCAGTTAGTTTGAAGTACTATCTTAGAAGTGGTTGAGCTGTGTATTTAAAGAGAAAATTGGGATATTTCTGTTATTTAAAGGAAATTACATCCAATAAAATTCATCATGGTTTGCTTACTCACTATGACAGTTTTTTTTCATCTACTAAAATGCACAGCTCAGTTATGTTCCCTGGTTTGGGAAGGTGGGGGGGATTTCAATACCATGCACATTTGGGTTTTGCCATAACTTCCTGTGTACAGTAAAATCAAGTTAGTACTACACTACTTTACCCTGCATGAGATAAATAATTTAAATGCTGTGATGATGGAAAGCTGAATTAAAGTAAGATGCAATTAAAATGGAAAACTGAATTACTTGCCCAGGAGGCAGAAATACAGCCTAAAGATTTAATTGCTCTGTAGACCCTCAGGGTTTTGTAGCATATCAAGGCTTTTTAAAGAAAAATGTAAATGTTTTCATGTCCATTTACTGGTATATACACTCATGCTTTCTAGTGCAATGTTACCAGTCCTGTTGCTGTCAAGTGCTGTATGTCTTTAAGAGATATGCCTGGTTTTGCCTCAGGAATCAGGAAACTAAAGAGGCATTTCTGTACCAGTGACATGCTTGTGTGATCTGTGTTTAGCATGAAAGCAGCATGTTCTCTTGGTTCAGAGTTGCAGCTAATCTAACTCCTGCTTATTCCCCTAGCTTAATATTGATTGCATATAAAGTGTTTGGGTAATAGAGTTCACATTTACAATGAATAGTTTACAAGAAAAGCACTTTAAGAAGGCATCTTATTAGTTAAGGGAAAAAAAAACTGCTTATAGTCCTTTTCTGTTGGATGTTAATCCAATTCTATTATAAAGCTTTGTGATGCTTGCACACTGGTTTTATATATAAATGGGAAGACATGCTTGCATGACATTTCTCACCGAAAAAAACTTTGACATGTTTTGTTCCATTGCATTCTTTCTGGTCACAGCAGAATAGCATGGATCAGCATTACTCTTTAGAGAGGAAGGAATCAAGGGTAGGTAGTACAGTCTCAGGTGTCCGATATGACCAATTATAAACCACTGGAACTTGCATCTGGTTCAGTACTTGAAATTCATAAACTTCTCTGTGGTGCCTTTTCAACACAACAGTTCTTCACAAGGTAATTAGTGTGTAATTAATTTAGGCCAGTTCTTAGGATCAGGATGTTTTGAGAAGGAAAATTGGTAATGGTAGGTTGGTAACCATATATGCCGGTTTAATAAAATTTGTATAATTGTTCTTTCAAGTGCTACAACTTTTTGTCCCTGTATTGGGATGGGATCTGGTCCTGTTTTGCACTACATATTAACTAAGGTGTCCTGTTTCTAAAAGCATCTTCCGAAGCCATAACAGTGACAAGCTTTTCCTGAGGTTTGGAGTGGTGAAATACAAACTGCTTTTGGCAGCATAATGTCACGTAATATAGAGTCAGAGTGGCTTAATTTAGTAAGCCACTGATAATAAACTGAGTAGAACAGGTTATTGCTTTTTCATTTAGAATTTGCAGTAATAAGCAAGGGGGCCATAAAGTAGTTGAAAAAAAATTGCAGGTTTTACCTCATTCTAATCAGATTCTCCTTTTTTCTGTTGTTCTGATCTTTAATGTGCTTTATTGACTTCCTAGATTGTCAGTGAAATCTTGAGACTTAATGAGGATCCTAACGTGCAGGGCCTTGCTCTTGACCTCCCAGAAAGCTTATATAGCAGTAAGGTATTAAACGCTGTGAAACCAGAGAAGGATGTGGATGGGTAAGTGTAGCACTGGGAAATAATATTAGCAGGCTCAAGTCTGATGGCTCTGTAAAATCAGTTTTCCCCTGTGCTTTTCATTAATGGATTCCTCAGTCAATGTGTCTAGCTGAGCTATTGAGCAGAGATAAAAGATGCCCCTGAATCAATGAGAAATCTTTTGCTGAAGTAGTTTTGGTCATTATCTTTTTTTTTTTTTTTTTTACATAGTGTATATTCAGGGCATAGCCCTTCCAAAGAAATAAGAAATGAAATCTTGATTTACTGGTGATACTTAAGGTATTTCAGTAATACAAATGGTAGTCACAAAGTACTGAATTTTCACAAGAAGGATTCATGGAAAAATTGCAGAGAAGATTTTGACTTCCTTACAGCGCACTCTCGTGGTGAGAGGGTAAGCTGTAATAGTTCGGACCCATTAGCACAGATTTCTAATCAGTGTTGAGTTGTACTGCTCTTTGAAGACACCACTGATCTAATTTAGGTTTGTGAGCTACCATTTTGCTGCTCTTGCAGCCTTCCTGCTCTTAGCTGCAGGCTATTGCCATGTTTTTTATCCCCACTGTCTCCTTTTTTTTTTTTTTTTTTTATGTCAGGAAAAAAAAATCTAAAAATCCTTCAAATCCTTAGTTACTTTTCCATTATGTGGAATACTGGAGATTGTCAGAGAATGGAAAATTTTGAGCACCCTTTTGTATGAGAGAGAATGGAGTGCAGAGTGGGAACACCTGGGTTGCCCCCTCCTAAACCAGCTTGGCTCTGGCAGCACTGGTCTGGTCTCACTGCAGCCACTGAAGTGTTTGGGCCCAGTGTGCTGTGGGTAGCCCATCGTGGCGAGTAAAGAGCTGCCTGTGTATCGAGGGATCGTGTTATTCATTGTAACTCAGATCCCTTTCCTGGCCTCTCTTGAGGCTCGGTGTTTGTCTAACTGGGGTGTGGGTGATACGAATTAGCTGCAGTACATGGCTGTCAAAGGACTTGCTTTTGTGAGAGATGTTTGCTCTTGGGATTAGCTCTTAGCCATGCAACAAGAATTGCTGGGGATTTATGTTACAGCAACTCTTTTTTTAAATTGCCGTATTTTTCCACTGCAGATTATCCAGTGTAAACCTGGGACGTTTGGCACATGGTGATGTCCATAACTGTCTAGTTCCTCCTACAGTGGGTGCTGTGATGGAGCTTCTTGAAGATATAGGTGAGTCCTTCTATGATAATCATTACATTAATTTTAGCCTAACTGTTTTACTCAGTTTTAATCCTGACTGGGAGCCAAATATAATCTGACCTTGTTGTGTTTTCTATTTTGTGTTGCTTTTCCACCTGACATGTATTTGTCTCCTGCTAGGGAGGAGGACTCTTTCTGCTCAGTGACATCTGAATGCTGTATTTGTAGGAATGGGTCTCAGGCCTATAGATTTTGTGTAATCTGGCAGGGGTTAGCTGCCATCAGCAGATTTAATTTCACTGAAGACACACAAGACATGTGAGTCTTCCAAACAGATAATACAAGCATCACTTGGGGATTTCACTTGACTGTTTTGATTGGTGTGAGCAGTTGGAGAAACCCAGGTTTTCCAGTAAATTGCTGCTGAGCAAATCTTTTTGTTTGGATTGTGTTGTGTCTGTGCTGCCACTGAAATGGCAGATTTAAACAAGCAGGTTTGCTGTGTGTGAAGACATTGTTAAGGCATTGTTTCAGAAGTTGTCTCCCTTACAGTGATTCATAATTGTTGAAGCACGCATTTCTGTAGCAGAACTGTAAACAGGAGGTTAAACGTACTTAGTAACAAACATGAGTGAAAGGATTTGTGCAAAATACCAGAAGGCCAGAAGAATAGTATTTGCTTACTAGAATTTAGAGGGTCACCAGCAAACTCCTTAGGGCCTGTGGCTGGCCTCACTGCATGGGCTCCAGAAGCGCTGGCCGTGCTGGCACAGCTGCTGTGGCTGTGCAGGCGCTGTCCTGTTCGGAATCCCTTGGCAGCCCCTCCCGCAGTGCTGCAGCCGTGGGTGGCCTGGGGGAGCTCCGTGCAGCTGCTGCTGCTGGTCCCTGCGCTGGGGGTGGCTGAATGACTTCTCTTATGTGGCACAGGTGGGAAGAAGGTGCTGCTGGTGGGAGTGTGCGGGGCAGAGGGTTCTGCCCTGCAGAACGTGCTGCAGCGCGAGGGAGCCACCGTCCTCAGCTGCCACTGGAAAGCCCCACAGCTGCAGAGTGAGGTGAGTGCTCTTCTGTCTGCCTGGGCTCATCCTGCATCCCCACTGTCTGCTCATCCCTGTCAGCTGTCCACCTGACAATCCTGCCCTTCGCTGCCATTTCCGAGAGGGAGACTCCTCATTGCAGTCACAGGTGGCACTGGGGTTGATGGTAGCCAGTGTGGGTTAGGGTCTTTTCTCCTTGGTGCAAACACTGGCCTCTACCAGATTATTACATGTAACAGCAGCTGTCAGGGAAGGACTCCAACAAATACCTGTTTTAGCGCTCCCTTTTGCTTTCTCTCTGTGCAAGAGAAATGCCCTCTTTTTTTCTCGTCCTGTGATACTGTCATCTGCATGAACTTACTTCCACTGGATTTGTGTCCTAAAGGTTTGCAAGTGTTGCTGCTCTTGGGACAAAGAAATTCCCAATCTTTAACTTTGAAGAGAACTGTAGAAGGGTTCAGAGAAGTTCAGGAGCCTTAAACCGAAGGATTTGCATGGTCTTCCTGGCTAGTTTTTGCAGAGCTTTTAGACACAACTTAGAAGTTGGTGTGACTTCCTGTGAAACTTACCAGTTTGTTCCTTAGTCCCAAATTTCACAGAATACTCCAGCTGGGTTTGCACTGTCGTTGAGTCATGTGCAGCAGGATGCGGACTCTGGCTGTAGGAGTGCTCCAGGGCCTGGCTGCCCTCGGGGTGAGGTGTTGGGGACAGCTCTTGTGCTGGACAGCCCGTGCCACAGGGTGGCAGCCAAGACAAAACGATGGTGTCCAACCATCCTTCGGCTTTGGAGGCGGAGACAGGAGGAGGAAACAAATTCGAGCAGCTGTGATAGAAAATTCTCTGGCAAACCCGTGTTTTCACAGCTGTGGATGTTTTTGTCAGGCTTGTCTCAGCTCTGGGCATTTAAGTGACTGACAGCACTTAGGAAACATATGGCTCTCTGGGAGATGGAGTGCTGTGAACTTGATCCTTGCCATGTCTCATTCCTCAGTTATTTCTCATTGCTTGGGGTTGTGCTAGAGGACTGCTCTGGGCTGGATGGGGTGGGTGACAGAGTGGCCAGAGGTGTTTCCACTGGTTCACAGCAAAAAATCTGGATTGGGCCCAGAGCTGCTTGTGCAGTGCTGTCAATAGCTGGAGAGAATTCTGTTTCCTTCCATCCAGATGCTTTCCCATAATCATACTTTGCTTTTTGGCATTCCCCATAGCTTACCTCTTGGAGCAGGCCACTGATTGGAAACAGAATGGGAGGCCTAAGTTTGAGGCTTTATGCACTTCAGTCTTCCCAGGTTCATTTTAACTTTTGGCAGTAAAAGAGTTTTTACTTCGCCTGTTGGACTAATCAGCAGAGCCAAGGGGGAACTTACCTTCCCTTTCTTCACCTGTGAGAGTGGAACAGCGTGTCACCAGTAATCCCAGAGCTGTGCTGAACCTGTCTGAATGTCGCTCTGATAGTTAACTCCAGCTCCATCATAAAATCTAATGCGGGTAAAACTATCCTGTTTCATATTCCCAGAAGCTGGAGAGTCAGAAACTGAGCACAAGTTTTAACCAAAAAACGAAGTACTGTGACATCCTGTATTTTAACTACGATGTTTTTAGATAACATGATTATAGAATTTATATTCTTCTGCTTGTTTAAAATGCCGATTATGAAAAGCAGCTTTAATGTTCACTAGGATTCTTCTCTTGATTTTTTTCTTATTTGAATTTCAAGTAAGAAAATGTGTTAGTTGATGTCTAAGTATTTCAAAGACTTGAAAGAATCAATTCATGTTTTGTTTTTCCTGCACAATACACTAACTTTTCCTTTCTTGAAATGGGACACCTCTACAGTGGCAGTTTGTGTGCTGTTGTTTGGAAGTATAACCCGTGGTAGCATAATAACTTCATTTAGAAAGTGAGGGATAAACTTATGAAGAGTATGATTTTTTCAGTGGGATGCATTTGTTTTGCAATATATAACAGGAAAGGTGAATTTTATCTTAAGGGTAGGGGAATGTTATTTGTTGTAATCCATTGGCCAGGCCTATTTGCATTGAAGCACTAACCCTGACCTTAACCGTGTAATGCCTTTATTAAGTGATTACTACATTACCTTAGACTATTTTGTTCTTCTTTTTAAAAAGGACAGCATAACAACAAGTGTTTCCTTTAGAAATTCTTTTAATTTAAATGAGTTACACAAGACTAAGTTTGTAGATTTTTTGGATAAGGTTTTGTATTGCTATGGGCTTAATATTGCTTCTTTTACTCATGCACTTTTGCAAAAATATTTTGAAAATGATCAAAAGGAAGTATGTTTTAGTCCACCTTAGGCAAAGTTTAAAAATATAGGGGTAGCTCTCCTAACAAACAGCATAATGCCATCTACCATCTGACTTAGTGTGCGCCTTTAAAGCAACTCCATTGTCTTATGGCAGGAAAAAGGAATAAAGTAAATAATGGTACATTTTTCATTTCATTGCTTTGATCTGAAATAATGGACACGGTTTCAATGTTCTTTTCTCTCCCCACTTTATGTTTTGTTAAGTTGAGCAGATCATTAATATTTCTTTTTGTTCCATTTTGGGCTTGCTTGACGTCAGTTCTCATGGCACAGCTGAGCCATGTCCTTCAGAACTGTTGAGCTTCCTGGGTTTTCAAATAATTCACAAATGCAAAAAAAGCATTTTAGAAGATTCTGGCACGTCTGTGCAAAGTTGTCATGAAGAAACTGTGTTCTTTTTACATTGATATGTTCAATGTAAAAGAAGTTACAAAGTGAGAGATAAAGACACAACCATCTGAGAGGAAATACTTAAGATGCTATCATTCTGTTAAGCTTCGTGTAGATAGCTCTTCAAAGCACATTCATGGCATTGTGCCTGAGGAATGACCTAGTGACATACATTTAGGGACATCTCTCTTGTAATTTTAAAATGGGACTCCCCAAAAGTCAATTCCATATTACAGATGAAGAATGGGAGCTGATATGTTTAGTCCTTTATTATGTCAGAATTATGCTTTCTAGTTTGAAAAGAGGTTGTCAAGTAGATTTGTATTGAAAAAAATTGATTATTTTCTTTCCAAAACATGAGTAATAAATACTTAGTACCTGTAAGAAAACAGAATTTTCTTTCAGTCATCTCAATTCAGTCAGTCATTATTTCAGCACATCATGTTTAATATAGTCCATGTGTGAACCATATCATGCCTGTTTTAAGAGAGTTGCTATCTTACAGTTTTATTGTAAAAGAAGCTAGAATTGGTCTGCCTAGGTATATTTAGGAATAGAAAAGTTGTTTGCAAAAGCGAGGTTGAGAAGTATGAGAGTGGTTCAGCTGGAGAGCTGAATGGGAGTTTCCTTTTCAGGTTGAAAAGTAACTTCTTTTGGCCACAGTGTGCTTTTCCTTAGAGCCAAGGCTCTTGTTATGGGCAGAAAAATACATTTTGTATTGTAAGCATGAAAGAACAGGAGACGAGGAGAGGAGAGGAGAGGAGAGGAGAAGAGAGGAGAGGAGGAGAGGCGAGGCTGCTTGAGCGTTTCTGATGATGATGATGTAGACAAAGTGTTCCCACTTCAACATCTTATGCACATCATCTCTGTTCCTTGTAATTTTGAAGTGTATCCCCCTGCCTGTAACCTAGAGGAGCAGTTGCTAAAGTGTGGATCATAGTGATAGGCTTGGTCCCACAGAAGAGGTGTGGGCTTGATTTTTCATGTGCACTGTGTAGGACAAGTGCATTCAGGGTGATATGTCAGGGAAACCTGGAAGAAGCCATGTAATTTCCACCATGCCTTGGTGGAAAAAGTACCTGAAATTAGTAATTGACTTTAAAATTTTTCAAGATTTCAGGAAGTAAATAGAATTGCTGTGCTTATAGTGGAACCTGATCTGTAAACTGATGTGCAAATAGATTTTTTTCATAAAGAGAGTTGTGAAAAAACTTTTAATCAGATCCCTATTCCTCATTGCATCTCTTCAGTTTTATATGGCCTTCCTACCCAGTACTCTGGGGGCTTTTACATTTCAGTTTTTAATTTTAGTTTTTATTTTGTTTGATCATGCATTTAAAAATTACTTTGGTAACAGTCCATTTTAACTGTGAGAAAATGAAAATTTTATGCAGACTTCACAGCAAAATGGAATTTCAGTGATCTGTATTATACAGCTACTTTGTGCCATTATCATTTAATACTTGGCTGGAAAGTCTGTATTGTTGTTTTAACATTTGGTGTTCTGTCTTGGGAATGGGTGGTGCTTCTTAAACTGCTTCAACTTAAATCTTGGTGGAGGGGATCATATTTTGTTATGAGGTAAGGTTGCAGATTATTTATTGGCACAGCTCTTCCCAACTGAAAAAATATTTACCAGTGAGAAGGCAGGATACTACCGGACTCTTGGCTTACTTTGTCTCCAGCCTGTTGCCTAGTCCATTAAGGAGGGTTTGGTCTGATGCCTGTCATTCCTTCCTCTAGCCAACCTCCATGGAATGGAGCCTTGCTGTCCAGGAAGCATGAGGCAGGCAGCCACATGTTCTCCCTCATGGGTATCTCCTTGACCTTCTGGCTGTGGCTGCCTGTAGCATCTGGTTCCTGTCAGATGTGTCCTCTGTGTCCTCTCTGCAGGGGCTGTGGCGCGTTTGACGAGGGAGGCTAAATGTGATTATTTCATAGGACTTTCCCATCTCTCACGTCTGTGATTGGTTTCTGATGTAGGAGTTGACCCTGAACACACATCCCAAGGCTTGCTTCTTGCTTTTATGGTTAAGCTGGCAGTCAAAAGGGTAGATTATGGCAAGAGAGAAAAATCTAAAAGCAAAGGAGGCATGAGCATAAGTTCTTGCAAGTGAAACTAAAATTCCCTGGTGGAGATCACATAAATCTCTTCCAAGGATACCCAAAATTCTGTACACAAGTATTTTGCTTTCACTGGACTTGCTCTCCCAGTTTCTGGATATACTTTTTAAAAATACTCACAAGGGAAAAAAATTCTCTAAAAATGTTTGTGAGATATATATGTATATATATCTATATGTATGTATAGATATATATATGTGTGTGTGTGTGTGTATATATGTATATGTAATTGACTCTGGAGGAACTTTTTATAGTTGCACATTAAATATTTTTTTTCTTTGTGAAATAAGGGAAAGGAAATCACACTGAGGAAGGCTCTGAGAAATCAGTGTGTCTTTAACCTGTGGTACAACTCTTTGCTGCCATGTGATGCAACTTTTTTCATGCAGGAGGTGGGGCAGGGCGATGAGATGAAAGGTCCAGCTGGTTTTCTGCTAAAATTTATGGGTATGTGTGGTGTTAGATATCCGAACCAGTGTTAATGTTGGCTGCAAAAATAATTGTGTTCAGCTGTTAAGAGTATTTTTCAACATTAGGGTCGGTAGTCATAGAGATGAGTATTCAGTTCCATCAGTTGTTTTCTGACATTGCAGTTACATTGAATCAATTCTGTCATAAGTATGTTGGCTGAACATTCATCAGAATTATTACTTGTTGCATACAGGTCTCAACTTGTTCATCAATTCACAATGCTAAGTGGTGTGCAAAGCTCTTAGTCCTTGTCCCAGAGGCTTTGCATGGAAAGGCATCTTGACTTACGGTATATGATTTATAACTGCTAGAATATGAATTATTTTTTCCTTGCAAAAAGTGCTCATGTAACTGAGAAAAATCGCTGGTTTTCTCTGTGTTGATGTTGACTGTTACAGCAGAGATTTCCTTCTTTTGCAAAGTGTGCCTTCAGCATGGTATTCCTGGTACATGAGGCATTATAGCATACTTTTATCCATATTTCCTTGCAGATTTCTCAGTATCATTTGGCCTGACACTGGTCAAGCATTATGACTCATGTTGCCTTCTAGGAGTGGCATGTAAGCTGATATTTGCGCCAGGCTCAGGAGTGTTGCCTTTGAGTAAGACTGAATGGCTGTGCACAGGCAGTCACAGGAGTATTGCTGGACATGTGACTGAAGCCTGAATCAGCTCATTGCATTAGTCATTTGTCAAGCAAGTAAATCTTCTCCCACACTTCTGGCTTTGTTTCCACATGGGGATCTCTAAGGAGGGTAAGGCCATCCTTGTGTCCTCTGAGGGGAAGATGGAGTTTTTTTAGTTTTCTGCCTTTTCTGCAGTAGTTATGTTCTTCTCCCCTCCTGGATGCTCAGCTGTGCCAAAATCCTGCTGTCCTGACAAGATTTGTAGCTATTCTTTTTTGGCAAGAGTGTTGGGCAGGGTTGTGTCAGAGCACTTTTGGCCAAAAAAGAAGCTGGAAAGCTTGTCAGTCACAAACCAATTCATAAAGTTGCTCACTGAGTTTGTGACACTTGGAATTAATTTGCTTTTATCCAACATATTACCAAAACTGCTGTATTTCTGAAATAATTTTTACAGTCAGGCTTGAGACAATGCTTTGTCTGTGTTTTGCTTTTTTAGTGTCCCTTAATTCGTCTGCCCCTTATTTCATGGTGATTCTAATAACTGGTAAAGGCCCTGTTTCAGAGGAAGTGGGGAAAGAAAGGCACTTACATCTTTGATTGTAAGAATTTTTGTAGTAACCATTTTTGCTCCAACATCTGCCAGGTTGAGTTAAATCGGGGGCAGTGATTAGCAGACATGAACGAGAAGGAAAAAAAGTGCTTTAATTAGTATTCAAAGGCAGTGATCTTCGGGTCATCCTGCATTCCTGTCAGCTGGCCTGGTTTTCTGCTGTGAGACAATCTGACTTCTGACTGTACTCTTTACTGTCTTTCAACCCTTCTTTTTCTTAAGTTACTCCAAGTTATTTTGGACTTTAGGACAACGGTAGAACTTTTTATTTGGAAGGATATAATCCCCATTAAATATTGATACTTACTTTGACCTCACTCTCCTTGTCTCACAATTTGTTTACCTAACTTAATTTTAAATGCTATTCTTAAGTTTCATGGCAGGTAAGAATCAAAGTGTCAGTTTGGATCTTTCTCTTTTGTTCTTGTTGTCTGTAAAAGCTTCGCTCATAAGAGCAACTACTGTATAAGTCTGAATATTTATAAGATGAGTATCCAAGTATGTATTTCTAAGATTAAGTGCTTGTTTTGTTTCTGGGGGTGTTTTGGGCTGTCCCTAGCTCGGTCACGCAGATGCGGTGGTGTTCGGCAGTACAAAACCCGCGGATGTTCCTGTGAGCTGGATAAAGCCTGGGGCCACCGTTATTAATTGTGCTCATGACCTTCTGTCAGGTAAGAGGTGATAGAAGGTAACAGTTCTTGCAAGTGATGTACAGAGAGCCTTTGAGATGTGCGTGGCGTCCTGGTGACAATGCAGTGTGGTTAAAAGCTGCATCTCTGTGGGAGGGCCTTTAGAGGTGTGTGTACAGGGCACGTGTACACCTTTCACTGATGTATAAATAGGGAAAAGATGTTAAGTGAGAGAAGAAAGGCTGGAACAGATTCTTCATACCAGGATGGTTAGGTAAGCGATGACCCAATGGATTCAGAGAGTTAAGAGGGAAGATTTTTGGGTCATCAGATGAGCTATTACATAGTGCTGTTTTGTAGTGTCTTATCCTGTGACTTCTGTGGACTCACCTGGAATATGAGAAAAGGAGAAGGGCAGAAATACCAACTGCCAAGTGCTGTGAAACTGTCTGCAGAGAGTGGTGCAGGAGGGAGTACAGGAATCATGTGTCGTTAAGAAGAGGCGTAATTATTCATATAAAAAAGGGTTTGGATTCATCTCCTTCCTTTCCCCCTAACTTGTTGTGGAGAGTGTATGTGTTCAATAATTTCTCAGCTAAATAAATGTTACAGAATTTTATTGGGAGTAAAATTAAGAAATCTTCCCAGAAGTTATGCTGCTGCTAGAATAACGTAATAATAATAATAGTAGTAATAATATTAACATGTAATTTTACATCTTCTGTAAAATTTCTTAAAATTCTGTGAAGATCTCTAGATATTTTCTAGATTTTTGGTGTGCATATGAATTTGACTGCTCAGCATCCCAATGAGATTATGCTGCAAATGAATGGGAAAATGAGGAAGTACATGGATAGCGTGACTGGTTAATCTGGGTTTTTTAAAAATCTTATCACAAGTGTACTAGATTGACATCTATTGATACAAAACTGTGGAAATGGGCATAAAGCTGAGAAAAACTAATTGCATGGGTTTTAAACTAGGGTTATTCCCTAAGGGCAAATTAAGCAGACACTCCATGCAGAGCTAATGCAAGATAAGGCTCACAGTAAAGCAGCTGCTGTTCCCATGGCCTTAGCAGTAGATTTCTTTCCTTTTCTTTCATGATATCCCCCTGACTTGAACAGACATTGCAGGTGTGGAGATCTGGGTTATTATTAATTTAATTGTCTGAAGGCATTTGTACATTCATTGTCTACCTCCCAAAGAAGATCTCTGATCCTACTGAGGATCTCAAGGGTGGGTACCAAGCCTTATCCCTTCCTGACGCTGCACAAGTTGTCCAAAAATAATACATGTTTTCTTTTTCCTGGACTAGTGACTAGGAGACTCCTTGCATCTCTCATGCCCATTTATTTCCTGTAGGGATTTTTGGATCTAATTGTTAAATATCTGTAGGGCAGGGCTTGGCACACAAGTCTCTTCAGCAGGTACCCAGCCGACTAGTATGACAGAACCTAACATGAAGGAGAAATGGGGGAGAAAGGGAAAGGAATAGAGAAGAGAGGGAGTGGTGGTACAGCAGTCATACCTATAAATAAATAGATAAATAAAAAGGAATCTCTCCTCCTCGTTTTAATCTTGCAAGTAGAAACCTCTTATGTGACAGATTTGGGATGGTTCTGACTGGGTGGGGTAAGCCAGTCCATGCAGCCTGAGTGGGCACCAGGAGGGACTGGACTCTCCCAGCACTGTATGCTGCCTGGTGCAAGTCCCACTTTCAGTCACCTAATTCTCTCCATTGAGAAGTGAGTCTGAGCGTTTACAGACCTAAAAGTTATGCAGCATAACTGCATGCTACGTCTTAAGACTTAAATACCTTCACGCCTTAGTTGCTCTAAAGAACTATAGATACTAGTGCTTCTGTCTCTGAAAGAGTGTTGTTAGAAAAACTGCATTACATACCACAGTAACATTCATTCCTAATGCAGGAAATGTAAGATTTGGCATAAGCATATACATTGCTTTGCATTTTTCAAGTTGTAGCAATGCGCTCTCTTGAGTCCTGCTTTTTTTCTGGAAAGGCAGCAAGAGATTTTTATCAAGATAATTTAAATAGAACTTATCTACCAAATGTCATTCTGTCTTTGTGGTTATGCTTTGAGGTTGTCATAACCTTGGAGAAAGTCCGAAATTACAGCAGAAATGCATTTTACCAGCTGTAAAAATGCTGGTCTCAAGGCTTACTAGAGAGGTACATGAAACACAGGTGTCTGACAGGAAGAATGCACTTAGTTTAGTTGCAAGATGTTAGTGGAAAGCCCATTGTGGAGTAGTTGTGACCTCGGAGAAACAACTGAGCCTTGTAACTGTCTCTTGACTTCCATGGAATCTGGCTGAGGTGCTTGGAAATTGTTCTGGATTTTTTCTTGCTTTAGAAATGTCCGG
Source organism: Phainopepla nitens (assembly GCA_013400175.1). Taxonomy (NCBI): domain Eukaryota; kingdom Metazoa; phylum Chordata; class Aves; order Passeriformes; family Bombycillidae; genus Phainopepla; species Phainopepla nitens. The sequence goes on from VXBQ01010805.1 coordinate 251,779, forward strand.
CTTAACATCTGTGGGGTCGCAGGAGCTAAATGGGGCCTGAAAGTAATAATGGTCATGAAGTAACTTTTGTTCTTGCTAGATGGTGGCTAGGTTTCCAACTTGTGTGGGTGTACATGTCATCTAACACACTCGCATGTTTTAAAAGCACTTAGAATTTGCAAGGACATAGCTGAATTGGGGAAATGCAGTGTTGTAAATCAGGAGAGTAGAGATAAAAGCGCTCACTCCAAAGGGACAATTCTTTTTTTTTTTTTTTTTTTGATCAAAGATTTTTAAATTATCACAGTTTTAAAACATTCAAATTTTCTAGCAGTGCAGCATCTGCTTCTGTTGCACTGACAATCTTGGAATCAGGTGAGTGCTGGTAATGTCTTGCAGGAATATACTTTATATGTAAATATATGGAAATGAAAATCACTTTCTGAACAAAACTTAGGGATGCCAGAATTGTTTGGGTTTTTATGTCCAACCCCTTTGGGGTCACTTGAAAGCTGAAGCCCACGTGGTTTAACTATGTTAGTGGGAAATTCAACCACTTCCCCACCTCTTTTCTATTCTAAGCTGCCTGAGCAGACAGGTAGCACCTGACAGCTGCTCTCACTCATCTGCACAACAGGGTATGAGTCAGAGGAGGGAGCACAATGTCTGAAGTTCAGCTGATCTGACCATGGTCCGAAGCAGAGAGTGCTATTCCAGCTTCCATCTGGAAAATTTATCCTAAGAGAGCTGTTGCAATCCTGTGATTGTCTTGCTAACTCCATGAGTGCATGACTTTCACCTCTAGTTTCACCTTCACCCCTGTAAAAGCCTGGTTAGTCATTTGTGGGGTGACTGTAGCACTGGCAGTGTGAGAGAAATAGTTTATTGAAGGGAATTGTCTAATTCTAACATGTTTTTACACACGTGCTAGCTCTGCCCTGATAAAAATAATCATATTAAGCCAAATAACATAAAAAGTCAAAATGTTTCTGTAAACCACAGCTGTCTGAAAGAGGCTTTTAAACTTCATTGTTCCTACTTCATTTGTCTGTTTGGCAGCTCTCCCAGCCTGGTCTCAAAGCAACAAGAGTCAGCTTATGACTGTGATAGACTATTCCAGTAAAAATCCTCTGTCTAAATCTAAAGCTGAGCATCTCCAGAAGAAATTGTTGGGGTTTTGTTTGTTTGTTTGTTTTAATTGCAAGGGTTAATGCAAGTAGAAGGACTTTCTTAATTAGAGTTTAATGTGAGGACTGTTGCCTTCAGCTTGGTTGGCTTTGTCACTGATGTGTAGATGCCTGCTGGCAGGAAAGTTTGAGAAAGGGTCAGGAAACGCAAGGAATGAGGCTGAAGGTGTCTGCAGAGAGGGTCTCCTGCTCTTCCAGTGATGGGTATGGGAGAGTGGACTGTAGCTGCCACCCTGTCTCAGTCTGAGTGTTCTGTGCCCTGCTGCTCTGGGACCCTAGCTGGAAGGGGTGATTGTGCAAGGAAACACGAGCCTATTGTGACCAGTAGAGAAGGGGTGAACAGAGCAAGAGCTTGACCAGGTCAGGGTTTGCACTTCAGTTCCCCTGTGGCAGAAAGTTAAAGCTGTCAGCATACAGTTGTTATTTTTTATTACAGTTATGTCTACGCCCTTCATAATGTGGCTACAGCCTTGATATGCCCAGAGAGACCAGGATGTGAATTTTGGAGAAATTGTGTCTAGATAAAAGTCCATGAGCAATAACAGAAGAACAAGCCAGAAGAAGGATTACAGCAAAATGACAAAATAATATGTTTAGTTGGGGTAGCTAATGTATGATTATCATTTGATATATTGCCACTAGAAACAATTAAAATTGTCTCTGAAGCTGAAGTCACTCTGAATTGTGTAGACTCTCCTGAATACCTACTTTTAATAGCATGCTGATGGAGATAACTGTTGCTATTCAAAAAAATTTGCATATACTCTTTCCAAGTTATAATAATCCTGTATGGTATTTGTGATCATTTCATTGTTCTCGCTCACTGTACTGTGTGTGTCGAAGAGAAGGCAGTCTTTACCATGCTTATTTAGGTGTTCTGTTTAAGAATGTGTGTAGTTTTTCAAATACAGCTGTGTGAATTTTTTTTGTGTGAGTTTGTGTAATATGTTTCAGAGCATACAGTTACTCTCTGATTTTCATAGTATATTCATCCTTCTGGGTGATTTCATTTGAAGTATTAAAGAAGCTACTTGTAATTTTGTCAGTAATATTTTTAAATTTCAAGTCAACATTCAGGATTTTTTTATTTGGACGTAACTTTCAAATACACATGCTCTCACTCACAAAAGATTTGTGATTTATTAGTGCAATACTTATATTTTTCAGAGAAACACAATTATGATCAGCAGAACAACCCTGCTGCTGAAAAGGCTGTTGGTTCTCTTGCAGTAGCAATGAGAATGCAGGTTAGTGTACTTTTCAATGTTGTAGATTTGTTGCTCATTCTGGAAGTTGCAGAAATTGCTTCTACAGTTTATATTTTAACTTTTTTTTGCTCTTCTGAATATCTTCCTGACTTCCATTTTAATAGCGTCTCTTAATCAGGTAGAGTGAAACCTATTACATTTAGTTAGAGAAACGTAAATTAAAAATCAGACATCTCATAATTCTGGTTAATAGCAGAAAGTAAAGCTTGGCAGAAACACTTGTGTCGATAGGCTAATGTCACTCACTCTGGTAAGACTGTGAAGATTAATAATATCTGTCCGTATTTTTGCATTATGATGGATAGATAGTCCAAAAGTTTGTTATTTAATTTTGGAAGCAGCATGAGTCAGTCAATGAACAATCAGTATCTTCCATTATTTTTAAGGTGTGAAAGAAGAAATAGTAATTCTCCATCTTACCAGAATTAAATGCCCAACTGCCTAATTAGAGATTCTTCTCTGCCACTTATGTGTTAATGGAGTTGTTTCTTTTTGAAATGTGGTCAAACAATAGAAAAGTGACTCTTACTTTGTCCTAAAACCATGAAATGGAAAAATTTTTAAGTTTGGGGGGTTTCTGTTAGCCTTTGCCATAGAAGTTATTTCAACATACTCTAGAGATTGTTTGAGATTAGTGTTCAGCATTTATGATGCAGCTGTTGTGTGCTGTTTTCTTGTTTAAAACCAGAACACAGTAAAACACTTGGAGCGATGGATCCAGGCCCAGCAGTGCAGGAAGTGGGACCTCCACTGCTTGAAACTGCAGCCCCTCTCCCCAGTGCCCAGGTAATAAGTGCTTTTAAAGAAAAAAAAAAAAAAGAAAAAGATTTTTTAAAAGAGTAAGCAAGTGTGACAACCTTAAGATGTTCTGTGCCTAATCAATTTTTAATCTTATGTGGGCTATATGTTGTGCCATTTTCTTGCTTCATCGTGACCATGTGCTTCTGTTTGCTGTCGAGTTTTACTTTGATGATATGCATTGGAGCCAAGCTTTGTTTAATGAAGACCTAAAGCTGGAAGATTTCACTGACAAAGGGAGGAGAAGCCTTGTGCAACACCAACAGAAATACAAAAGACAAGAAATTCCCAATGGCTAAACCCTGATGTAGGAAGGTGTTTGGTTAAGGCTCAGTGATTTCAATGCCTTTGGAGTTTGTATTTATTTTCTTCCCTCAGTAGAAGTACTTTCTTCTGCATTAGACTTTTAAATTCCTGTGTGGGTGTGAAAAGCAGGAAGCATATTTATTCTCATAGCCAGAATCTTTTCAATCAGTTCCTGTCATTCACTTCCCAAGGCCCTTGTCTGGGCCTCAGGGATTTCAGGTCTGCCTTGGCACGACTGCTGACATCTCTGACATTTAAAGCAGCCTGAGCTCTTTACTGTACTGCTAAAGTGCTTTGCTCTGTCTTGGTTGTGTTGGGTGAGAGAGAGTGGAACCAATGGCTTGAAAGTGAAGAAAGTGTCAACGTTTTTTGTGTTTATTGATACGCCGGCTTCTGCAGGTGCTGAAGGAACCTCACACCAGAAGAAAGTCAGAGTTGGAACTTCATAATCTGGAGGATAGGAGGATCTTATCAATGTGTCTTAATGCAATGTATAGTAATACAAAGAGGAGCAAGGCAGGCTCTTTTCAGTGGAGCCCAGTGACAGAACCATAGGCAGTGATCACAAACTGAAACCCAAGAAGCTCCATTTGAACATCAGGAAATGCTTCTTCACTGTGAGGGTGACCAAACGTTGACACAGATTGTGCAGGGCGGTTGTGGAATGTCCATCTTAGGAGATGTTCAGAAGCCACCTGGACACAGGCAGCTAACTAGCTCTAGATGCCCCTGCATGAGCAGGGGGGTTGTACCAGATGACTTCCAGAGGTCCCTTCCAACCTCAGCCACTCTGTGATTCTGTAATTCTGAATCCTACTGGTGTCTTTTTGGAAAGCTATGACAAAATGTTGTATTTTCTAAGCATTTTGATTTACTTTTCACCGTATCATAGAACAGTTTAATGGGAATGAACACAAATGTAATTTAAACCAGAGATGCTGAAAGAATGAATTTTCTCTTGTAGCCAGGGGCACAAGGATGCAGAAATGCTTGAGCTTTTTCTGGACTAGCATGTAACATTTCTAGAATTGAAGCCTAAAAAACTATCCTCAAGTAATGCAATTAAAAGTTGAAATATGCAATGTCATGAGTGTGATAGTAAAAAAAAACTTTCCAAAAAAGTATCCCCAGCTCTCTCTATGACATTGTGTGTTTAGTACATAAATAATTACATAATTAATAAATAATGGTGTATATATATATATACATACCGTAATATAATATATAGTATAATATATATTATATACTTAGTAATAGAACTTGCATTTATCTGCTAACTCTACAGTGTTGTCTTTTTGCTTTTAAATGTAAAGAAACCCTTCAGATGGAAAATATCCTGTAATAAAATGTAAGCTTGCAGTAATACACCATGTTGTGTGGAAACAGATGGAGTTTTCATTGAAAGTGAGGGAAGGCTGCTTAAGCCCTAAAACTAAGAACATCTGCTTTGTGATTTCTGTGAGTTCTGGGTTGAAGTATTTCCAAATATCTTGGAAATTGAATGGAAAATTTTCTTACAGCATGCAGTAAAAAAAATATGTCAGGTGAGTAGATGTAGAGCCTTCCTCCACCTTTTAAATATTTCTGCATTTTGTAAATTATCACTTAGCATTGTCAGTGATGGACTTCTTGCTTAACAGTTTTTATTCATGCAGAAGAACCACTTTTGCACATCTCCAGCAATACTGAACAAAATAACATATTGAATAACTCTCGTATTTCCAATACAGAGAATATATTGTCAGACTAAAAGAGTCAGCTACAAATATAGACGTCTAAAGTCCAGTTATAACCAAATCTTTAATTTCCTGTGTTTTAGGAAAATATATTTAGTGGGAGGAAACAAATGCAAATTAACTTTGTCATATTAGTCTAGATCTTCCTCCTCTTGCTAAATGCATCAATTATTTTAATAGGAGAATAGTCACCCTGAAAATTTTCCTTTCTTAGGTCTTTAAGGGACCACACTACCACCAACTTAGCAAGAATTTTCTGGGACTTGAGTTGTTTATATATAGTAAGTTCTGAGTGAAAACTTCAGATGGTCTTTGCAATATGATGTCTGTAAGTCACTCCATCTTGTGTTCTTGTTAAATCTTTATGGCTAGTTGTGTTTGAAGTCACACATAAGAAGTCAAAGGTATATCCTTCTGTGAAAGAGGATGAACGTAGTATGTCTTTGAAAGAAAGCAGGTTCCAGGTTAGGGCTATGCGTGAGTAACTCCTTGTCCTGTAGTACTGGATTATGTCATTGTTTGGGTGGATGGTTTCTGGGTTTCACTTAGCTGCTGTAAGGTACAAAAGGGGGATAATTGAGAACTATAAATGAATGATGGAGCCAGTTTAGAATTTTCTTGAAGAATTGCAAGCAAGTAACTTGGCACAGACTCATCATTTGCTGGTGGATGCAGAACAGTCAAAGTCCACACACAGAGTTGAGATCTGGCAGTAATTTAATGTTCACTGGTGGGTATTTAAGGTCTTGCAGAATGTTTGAAAGTTCAGGACATGAGCTTTCATGCCATTGCCAGATTCTGTCGTAAAAATACTGTGATCAACTGAAACTACAAGAAGAAATTTAGCCTGGTTAGGCTGAAAGTAATTTTTAAAGTTGTTTTTGTGGTAATGTGAGCAATTCAATGCCCAGGGAGACACCTCTTCACATCCTGTGTGCCAGACCCTGGGCTTCTGTGCTGTAGGAGCTTACAGCTGCTACACACTTAGGTGGACATAATGGGCAACTAAGACAAGCTCACAACTGAAAAATGCATAATGGAGTGTTAAATCCAAAGACCTCAGGTTGTCCAGGTCAGGAATTGCAGATACAATGGTGTCCTCTACAGCCACATCCCATCAGGGAATCTGTGGGCTTGCCTCAGCTGCTGCTCACCCTTGCTGGAGGTAGTTTGTAAGCTCACTGGATGTTTTGGCTGAGTCCTGTGCTTTAGACTCCTGCTCTGGGGCCATTCTTAGTTTAGCTGTGTTTGAGTTGGTCCTCAAATGCCTTGTTTTCTTTGGTACCCTCGTGGGTGAGTAGCAATGTTGGCTGCCCTGGGATGAAAGGCGCTGCATGCACAAGCTTCGGGTGTAGGGAATGTATTTGTGTGACCGTTGGCCAAGGAATGCATGCACTTTTTAGTAAATTGTATGTGCTGAAATATGCTGTGAGGGAGGAGAACAAAAGGGAAAAACAAACCCAGAAACATCCAGTCCAGTGGGACGTGCTTGAGCGTCCAGCAGACACGTTTCTAGCTTGATATGAAAGCATTATGTAATATTTGGAATCTGATTAAACAAGAGCTCTCCGTGAAATTGCAAGAATTAACAAACACTGTATATGATTTTCAATGTTGCATTAGATGTTAGTTAATATTTAGGTTTGGTTAATAAAATGTGTGAGAGAATTGAAAAACTCATTACAATAACTCCATTGTTGGATTATTTGCTGTTGTTTTGTGCTCTGTCGTCGACCACCTAAGCTGAGAGAAATCTCCTGGCTCCTATTTGTTTTCTTTTCCAGTGATATTGAGATTTCCCGAGCACAGAGTCCAAAAGCTGTTGATGTACTTGCCAAGGAGATAGGATTGCTTACAGATGAAATTGAGATCTATGGCCAAACCAAAGCCAAAGTACGTTTGTCCCTGCTGGAAAGGTTAAAGGATCAACCAGATGGAAAATATGTTCTAGTTGCTGGGTAAGAATGCTATGTAGTGTCATTAATGTCCGCTGTTTCCACTCTTATTAATATAAACATGCAGCTTACATCTTTTTTGTACTCTGCTCAAATAAGAATCTTGAACGTTTTCATCTGTATGTTGCTCTCTTCTGAAAGTGAGCAGGTTTTGGACTTTTTTGAAGTAACACAGCTTTTCTTCTAAGCTTTTACTACTGAAGTAAAATATATTTTGTAAAAGGTAATTTGTTCTATGATTCTGTGAAATGTTGGTGAGTGCAGTTTTTCTTGCTGTTTTGTCAGAATTTTAAATGTTTAACTTGGATATTTAAGGCTCCTTGTATTGTGACTGTTTGTAAACAAACATTAACAGAAGCTACATGCTAATCTGTTGATATTAACAGTAAATACTTTTTTTATTGAAGAACAGATTACAAAGTTTAAAAAGCCATGTTTTTTCTCTGAAATGTAGACATGTCTCCGGGCAGGCTTATCCTGCTTGCTTTTCCCACGATTATAGCAAATGCAATGTTCAGCAGGAATAATTCACTTATTTTCTGAAGAGCTTCAGGTTTTTCTTGCATTCAGTGACACAATTTTTTCATTCACCTGGTTAACTAAGGAGGAAATTTCTTGTGAACAAACATGTGAAGGTTTTCATTAACATTTAAATTGCAGTGAGTTCTTTATATTTGAAGTTACTCTATTGGTTGCTTCCTTTTAAGTAAAACCACTCAGGTTTAAAATGCAGTTCTGGCTGATCCAGAAGGAGAAGGCTGTTGTTAACTGCCTTGATCTACTGATTCCTCACCCTGGCTAGTGTTTCTCAAACTGTTTTACTGCCTTCCTGTGGGAACAACCTGGAGTTCTGGCACTGTCTGGGATGGAGCTGTTTTCTGCTGAGAGACTTGGTGTCACAAAGCTGAAGCAGGCAAGATATGAAGCTTTCCTTGCACCTATGTGGTAGAATTCCAGCATGAAAGATATTCCTGGAGGATGCTGGAGCAGTTAAGAGAAGGAAATAGTAGCTGGTTGAGCTTGGTTTCCTTTGGCAGAGTTTTATTTTGGTTTGGGGGTTTTCTGTGGCATTGGAGAAATTTCGCATTTAACTGAGTTTGAAGAAAGTTGCTGCCATGTATTTTCATGCTCATGATGTTAACAGGATCAGTTGGTCATCATGCTGCAGACCAGTACAGGCTTCCCTAGCAACAAACCTCTCACAGAAGAAGAGGTTATTTGAAGATACCTGGAGGTGCAACGGTAGCAAGTTGCAAAGCCTCATTCGGGTGGATTTCAATTGTGTCAGATTGCATGCAGCAGTGCTCACATTTCTTCACAGTGCTTTGTCTCCCATTCTCCTTCAAAGAAAATATCTCAAGCAGTTGTCACAGAAAGGAGTGCATCTACATGTGGATGAAAGGCAGAAGTTTTGACCAGCACGATGAAAATCTGGCAAAATGTAGAAAATTGCATCCCGTTTTAAGTTTACATGAAATGTACCAATACAGAATGGTGTTTCAGAAACAAAGGGCTGGGTTTGGTACCTATCCAAGCTGATGATGCAATATGTTGCTATTGTAACATCTCTGAAGTCTTACATCTTGTGGGGTTAGTGCAAAGCCACATCTGCTGCAGGAGGAGTGCCTGGGCAAGGTCGCTACAATAGTGGGAACATTCTCTTCTGAGAGAGTTCAAAGCCTGACTTTGAAATATAGTACATATAAAATATACATATAATGTGTGTTTATATGCTCTCAGCTGCTTTCCTTTGCTGAAATGGCTGTAGCAGATGACAATGATTTTAAGAAAAACAGGGAACTCTGATGGGGAAATGTTCAATGCAATGAAAGTCAAGTATCACTGAAGTGTGGCAATTGGGGAGTGAAATAGTATCCTCATTTGCCTTTATTCTCTCCCTTGCCAAGGGCAAGGTCAACTAGAACCTGCCATTTAGATTATTATGTTTGTTCACAGTAACCAAAGATATTTAAAAATTCTTTTACAGCAATGCAGTATTAGTCTTGAGAATAAATTTTCAGTGCTTCAGAGGAAACATTTAAGATATATGCTTATACTTTGGGATCAGGTGGAAATATTTGTAATGTATGATGGGAACTTCTCGTGTGTGAAAAGAGTGTACAGTGTGTGTATGTGTATTAAAGAAACTGCAAAACATGCAGGCATGTAGATGGCATTTTCACAGACACAATATGAAATTACAGCTGCAGTTTATTAGAATCTATGTCTCTGTGTGTGTATGTTTCAGCATTTTGTTTCTAAATGCTCCAGTGCTGTGGCTTTTAGCAGATAATTCTGGGAAATTGTTCACTTCAAAAATGCAAGATGAGGAAGAATAAGAAGTGAGAGAATTATGAAACAGTGTGCTGCTTTTAACAAGAAGCATGTTGGATTTTGAATGCTGGAAAATTTAAAATTAATACTTTTCTCCTAACATTATTAGATTGTTCCATGATGAACTACTTTTTCAGTAAGATAAAATTGGAGGAACACAAAAATGGATTGTATTTCTTTTTCTGTCTCTTCGGCTGCAAGGTGCTTAAAAGCTAAGAAAAAAGGAAAACAAAAATTAGAGCAAAGAGACAAGGAAGAATAAGAGGGGAAAATACCCTTTGTTGATGTCCTGAATTGTCTGACAGTCCAAAGTAAAGTCATAATTGAGACAGTTGTCATGTATGGGTCGTGTCATTACACAGTTCCTGCTTGGGATCATCTTGTATGAGTCTGTAGTGGATTATGAGAGCTCGTAGTGGAGGGTTCCTCAGTCTGTTCCTGTCTTTGTTCAGTCACTTTAGCTTCATAGTGATCTCTGTGCTTTAGTATTTGGAAGCTCCAGTCCCAACCCAAGGATGCCACTGCAACAGTTGCAACACTTCTGTGCTCAGAAATACATTTCTGACAGCTGTGATCTAGGATGGGAGATGTACATCAGTTGCCCATGGCCTCCACAGCCTGGCTTTGCAGGTTTCCATGTGGATCACAGGAATTACGAACTCGGTAAAATCTTTGAATCTGCTGATACCTATGAGTTGAACATAGGAAATTTGAAAGAGAACTGTCACATATCCAGTAAAGTTCTTGCTGGAGTCACACTGGCTGGTGTAGCTATGAGGAGATTACCGCTGGTGCAGTGTCTGTCTCCCTGTTTGTTTATTTTCTATTTGGGAGATCTCATGTAGCTTTCCCACAGAAACAGCTCTACTGTAAGCTAATGTGATGTATAACAAACAAACAAAAAGTCTACATATTCTTATCTTTGTTTTGATATACATCAAGAGAGGAGGCTTTCCAGTGTTATAGAAAACTTACTTTGCCAAGGAGCTGATGACTGCTTTGTAGGTGGCAAAGTTTAAGGCAGAAAATTATGGTGGGGTTTCTGTGTTTAGGTTGAAAACACACTAAAGAAATTTGAAGAATAATGCAAATGACCATTAAAGGGTCTTGAAGTTCATTTAAATGTATTGCATTTTAAAGGAGGTTTTTCCTCAATTTGCATAAGGTTAAAACACAGCATTGCTCAATTGAGCTAAAGTTAGCCATTGGCAGTTGTAATTTTATACCCATGCGGGCAAGTGACCTAAGCTGCAAAAGTGTAGGCTCAGGAGTGTAGCCAGCAAAAACAGCTCAATGTCCACAAAACAGCTTAAGTGGATTATTTTATTTATAAAACCCAGTCAAAGTAGAGGAGGTACAAAAGGGAAGATATTTAAAATAAGCTTTCGAAGGAAAATTATTGGAATAGAATTTTCTTTTAATTTCAGGCACTTTTTTTTTCTTTTAACTAATGTTTAAATCTGATGTTTTGGTAACTGTTGAAACTAATAAATAACTGTTTAGCTCCTGAGGTTTCCTGCCAGTTTAATCAATGAGTAGTGGTGTGTCTTTTTGCTTTCTGGAAAAGAGGTCTATCTCATAGAAAACTCCCAGTGCTTTCTGGTTCATATTACCTAATCATTTTAGAATAAGCTAGTTGAGCTACCAGAGCATTTTAGTAATGTGACACTTGATTATGTGTTGTTTTCTTCTGTGACAAGTAGAGATTTTTCTTTATTCTACCAACATGCATTCTGGTTATGCATTTTTCAGTCGCAGTTTCCTTTCCTTTGTTGGATAGGAGGCTGCATCTTTGATTTTGTTGGGTTTCATAAGAGTTGTAAAGAGTCTGTGGGTTGCTGTGCATGCCAGGTCATCCACCTGCCATGTTTTGAGCTGAACCAAGTAAATAATTAGGGAATAATTAGGAAATGGATAATCAGGGTGTCTCTGAATTCTCTTGAGTGTGAACTTCATATGTCTGATGCTCAAAAATAGAGGTAGCCACCAACAGGATGAGATTTCTTGGGTCTGTGGAAAGTCCTTACTGGTAACTTCCAGTAAACAATTATAGTTGTCTCTTTCATAGTAGAATACTTTTCTTTTGGGTATTTCATTATTGTTTTTTTCTTTTTGTTTTATTGTTATTATTTTTAAATAATTGATAGCTTCAAGAGTTGTTACCTTGTTAAGTCTTTGAACACAGTAATGCCTCAGGATTACTCATATGTTCCTTAAATCTGAGTTTAATACACAGGAGTAAGAGGATCAAGTAAATGAGATTAGGACAATAGACAAAAGTGAATGAGATAGTTGGAGAAAAAGGAGTAAGGAGAAACCATGCTAAGAATTATTTGAATGGGTTTGGGGAAACCAGTGTTAGAACTGTAGTCAGAAGGTAAAACTGGTAGTAAAAGTGAGTTAACCTGGCTGTGGTGCTCTGAAAGAAATGCATTTGTACAAAAGTAAGGATCCTGGGACAAAAAGAAGATGGGAAAAAGAGTGATGGGACAAAAGGAAGCTACAGTAAAACCCTAAGGGCTCCCTGTCCTGACAATGTAGAGATTAAAAGTCCCCTTTCTTCTAGGATCTACAAACTTGAAAGTAAAAGAAATGAAGTAGCATTCTGTGCTCCTGCAGTAGATCAGAAGGAAATAAGGAGGCCTAGTATGGATAAAAAACTACAGGGACCAAAACTCCTTTTGAGAGTAGATAAAGAATATGCTCTTAATCTCCCACCTTTTTTTTTTTTTTGTGGCTCTAAATAGATATTTTGCTAGAGTTCTGTGTATTCCTTTTTAAGTCAAAGAAATGCCATTCTAGGATTATGAAATAGTCTGAATAGTACATTATTGATGATGTTTTAGAATCTGATGGTTGCTGAACACAATGTTACAAAATGTGGGAGAAAATTGCTAAAACCAAGTGCCCAAAGCAAGTGGCCCATGGTCACATAAGAGTAAATCAAAGCAAACAATTCAGGGAACCTCTCAGAGATGTGCTTAACCCCATTGAATTCACTGAAACTTTAGTTAAAAGACTACTTTTCTGAATTGTAATATTTTTTTCCTAGAAGAATATAGAGCTGTTAATTTCATTTGCTTCCAAACTGCCCAGTTTTTCCAGACATATCTATCCAAGGCATCTTTTTTAAAAGTAAAAGCCAAGGATCTGATGATGCTGTAAAAGATAGATTTGTGAAAAGTTAACGTTTTTCATCTGTTTTCTTTTGTGGAACGTGCTTTTGCCAGTCTGTGAACTGACTGAACTAAGCTGATTCTTACAATTACACTAATGTTTTTGTGCCATTTGAATTGTGATCTGAGGATAGCAATATCTTGGGAAAATTATTAGTTGGGGAAGGAAGTGTTTCTAATTAAAGCTAGATGTTTCAGCTCAAGTTTTGAAGAGGTTACAGGATATTCCCCTTTGACTAGGATCCATGTGCATGCTTGTATTTCCTTGGGAATGAACATTAGTTCTTAACATCAGCTTCACTAAAGTGCTTCTCTGCAGGTAGAAAAGGCACCAAAGATATGAATAGTTACACTTTGCCAAAAAGGAGGATTTGTGTGAGTGGAAAAAGGACTGGGGCTTTATTCTTTTGCCAATCAGAAAAAGGAAAGGCTGTGCCTCAAAGGAATCATTGCTGTGCATTTTGGAGCCATGAGATGTGTTTATACCTCAAGAAAGAAAAACAGAAAGAGAAGAAAAACCCTAGCACCCCACGCACACTTTTAATGTGGATCATAAACAAATGTGCTGATGTTGAAAGTAAGGAGATTATCATTTAAACTGAAGTGTCTCTCATACACTGAAGGCTGATGAAGTTTTCTACTTGCAAAATCAGCTGTCATTGTCCCTTTATTAAAGGGGCAAGAATAGAGTGGCCTCTAGGGACAAGAATAGAGTGGAGGTTAGAGTCTCTGATTTGAGTTCAGAGGTCTTTTTAAAATTCTGTCCTGTTTCAGTCATGGTCTAAACATGGGAGCTGTAGCATGAGGCTTTTGAGCTTTTGTATGGACTGTGATTGTCATTGTCCCTTACTGCCCTTAAATCTCTGAAACAAATGTGTACAATAAGTCATGTTCAATTGAATATACTGAATTTTGTATCCTATTTTATTTTAAAAGCAGTTGATCTGTCATTGTTGAGGGTTATGGTGATATGGAAGCTGGAAAGGCATAGTTGAGGTCTACAAACAAAAGTGTTGGTTATTTAACTTAAAATATTCTATTATTTCATTCAAAGTTTGAGCAGTGGGAATAGAAGATCTCATGCATTACTGCAGAAAAATATTAATACATGCTTAGAGTATCGTGATGGATGGTTTGTTAATGAAACTGGTGAGACTTTTGTGCTGTAATAAAAATGTCTAAATTCAATATATTCTTTTTAGAACTTTTGCCAAAATAATCTCCTCTTTTTCTGCTATCATGGTAAATTGCTTAAATAGAAGACACATGTATATTAGCATTCCAGCTTGAGCTAGGGGCTAACATTGTGGCAGTATTTTTGTGAAGATAAAGTAATCTTATTGAAATTTGCTGTACAAATATTCTTTGTTGAAATCAAAAGCTCTAAGTTCTGATATCCTTAGCCAGGCTGACATCAGCAAAGAATTTGATTAATCTTTTTTCTTGTTTTGCTAGAATAACCCCTACACCCCTGGGAGAGGGGAAAAGCACAGTCGCAGTTGGTCTCGTTCAGGCACTTTCTGCACACCTTAACATTAATTCCTTTGCTTGTCTGAGACAACCTTCTCAAGGACCTACTTTTGGAGTGAAAGGTACAAAATATTTGCAGAACCTATGACCTCTTTCAGATTAGAAGGAAATGCTGCTTTTTTTGCCTTTTTCAAATTTATTTCTTCTTTTTTAATTTCTTAATTGCTTCATTCAGTGGATTGTCCCAGTAGTAGCATATTCAATTTTTTAATACATATGTAACTAATAGATTAAGGTTTCTTGCACACCACTTCCTGTACAAGGTTCATACCTATGTTCCTGCACTTAACATGTATTGATAATGCAGATAAAGCCTAAACATAATGAAAGACAGAAGGATGTAATTAGCCATGAGGAATTTTGTGTGAGTACACACCCACCCTTCCAGCCCCCCCTCTACTTGGAGGCTCTTTAGATACATTTCTAAATATTACTGGCTAATTATTCCTTGAGAAAGGGTCCAGAAGGAATTTAGCACTTGTGGTTCAGCTGTGTCAGTTTGGCTAGGCCTGAACCTCTTCTCTCTGTTCTCCTGAGCTGTCGCCTCTAATTGTGAGCTGCTGCCTTTTTGCCTAGAAACCCTGTAAGAGCCTGAGGGCCAGGTAAGACCCAGCCAGATTTCAAGCCCATCTTCTATATTGATAGGAAGTAATGCAGTCTTTTTTTTTGCCATTTCTCAGCTGAAATTGGTGCCTAATTGGGCAAGCACTCCCCATCTGCTCTGCTTTGCTCTGCTGGAGTTTTAAGTTAACAAGTTTGGTTTCAGCTGGAAGGCTCCTGGTGCTTGGTGCTTCTCAGCTAAGACCGGTGCGTGTGAGTGCTTTAATCCCTCCACTCAACTTGTGCACAGGCAACACCAAATTTCTGTGCCTGTACCGTGAGAGGTGAGGGGAAGGAGTGCGCAGGCAAGGGTGTGAAGGTTTCATTCAGAAGCAGTGCTTGCCTGTGACTGCTTTGTCTTTCCTCCCAGCCGCTGCATGTGCATGACTGTGTCCTAAATCTGGGCAGGAGCAGAGGGTAGCTCTTACGTAGCCAGAGCCTGCACCACCTATCACATGTAGACTTTGATTTCAGAGCAAGAATTCCCTTTTTACTACCTGCTGGGAAAAAAAAAAAAAACCAGCAAGATTAAGGAAATCATGTTTATTTGGGTGCATCGCTGATCTTCTCATAGAAATCAAGATGCCAGAAATGTGTCATCATTGCTGTATGTTTCACTTTGTGTGTTCAAGGATAGTTGTTTTTTTCCAAAACTGATGTGGCTGTGTGCTTCCCTGTGCAGGTGGAGCAGCCGGAGGTGGATACGCTCAAGTGATCCCAATGGAGGAGGTGAGGCAGCCTCAACTTGCAGCCTGTGATATTGCTTAATGGGCATGATGGTATTCCATTGAAGATTGGACTTGATGATGTTGGAGATTTTTTTCTGACCTTAATGATTCTATGATATTCACAGTGATTGTTTGGAAATGTGTGAAAGTTTGACCCCAAGAGATTCTAGTTTAGAGCTCAGCAAAACCTCTCTGTGGCCACGACTGGTGAGGAACCACCTTGACTGTGCACAGCTGGTCCAAGCAGAATTCTAATGTCAGCCCTGAAGTGCCATTAAAACTGACCTTCCAACTCCTTCTGTCAGACCCATAAAAAATACAGTACCTGTGTGACACGAGTCTTAATTTAAGATGCTACTTTCAGAGTTTTCACGAAACTGTGTTTGTCAATCTTTGTATCAGCAAGTTCATGCCTTTGAGGTTAGGGGCTGTTCCTGCAGCTAACAGAAAGCTGGCACATGGCCCCAAAGCCAGGATGCATGCTGTGCTGTGGGGCAGATTCAGCAGTAATCCACATCTCTGGTCCTGGTCAGTTAGTAGTTAGTAATGCTAAACTGATGCAGTATTAATGATGTGGAACTGTAGCTCTTGGCTTCTTGTTCTTGAATCATTTAGCAAAGAATTAAGATGTTCTTGGCTTTGTTTGGCTACACTTAGAGTAGTTTACCATGTATTCGGATGAAACAAGTCCTTTATATGGCCCAGTATATTTTCCCCTGGGAATCCTTAGCCTACCCTAACAGCTGACTAATCAGAACTGCAGTCTCAAGGAGATAGCAATAATTTGTGCTGCTAATTTGTCTTAGTGAATTGAATTAAATATTTTCTTACAAAAAGATGTTGTTTCCCCCTTATAGTTCAATCTTCATCTTACTGGAGATATTCATGCTATAACTGCTGCAAATAATTTGCTGGCTGCTGCTATTGATGCTAGAATCTTGCATGAAAATACTCAATCTGATAAGGTGAGAATTATTTTCTCCTATCCAGATGACATTTTTTATTTTCAGTTTTTCAATAAACTGCATTTCAGAGAAAAATATGTTGTTTACAATTTTATATTTTCACCATGTGAACAGTAACTGTGGCTGAAGCCATTTTATGTTCTGCTGGGAAATTTTCCATATACAATGTATTTTTCTGGCAAATAGCTATCATAAGGTAGTTTTTAAGATAAGGATCTCATGCCCAGAACATTAACAACTATTTCCAACTGTACTAAATGGTGTAATAAAGCAGGTTTTCCCTACCTATAATCCTATTCTTTTCAGTAATTTGAAGATTCACTTTAAAGTTACAAGTTGTATTTTTGATGTGTAGTTGTGTATGATGTACCTTAAGAAGAAGGAGTTATGGGGAAAATAAACTAGATCCTTGTCCCTCTCCTAAATATATTGTGACCTTAAACAAATCTTAATTTGAGGCTTTAAAGGGAAAGGAGGAGATGAAAGATCTTCTTTCTGTCTGCAGTATTAAAACTGAGCAGGGTTGTCATATTCCTTTGCTTGGTATATTTGTACACAATGTACAAGCATATATTTAGGCTAGTTGGGAAATTATAGTTGTAGTTTAAATACTTTGGATCTTGGTTAAAGTTTTAAAGGGTTCCCAGTTTCAAAATTAATATATATATAATTTTTGTGAAACAAAGAAAACCAATAATTTCTGGCAATTGGATTTTAGACTGTGAAATCATAGACATGGCTCAGAAGCCTGCCACCATTTCAGAACTGTTTTTAAGTCACTAACCAGAAGTCCACAACCTATGTGGTTAGGAAATTCTTACTGAAATTAGGTGGAATAAATTAAAAAAACATTAGCTTTTTATAACGTTTTCTTTCAACTTCTTGTATGTTTTTTCTAGGCTTTGTATAATAGGCTGGTTCCAGTAGTTAATGGCATGAGAGGATTTTCTGCTATTCAGCTTGCCCGTCTGAGAGTAAGTTGTTAATTCAGTCTTTCCTCAATTATTGTGTCTCTTCATGAAATTTATTCTCTTACCCACTTGTTTAAAATTAGTTGATGTATGGGGCTGAGTTTGTATAAACCCTCATGAATATATCAAGTCTAGACTTTTTTCTGAAAGCATCATCCTTGGAGTAATAGGATCTGGGTCTGATATTATGTTTATAACTGACATTTTTGCTAGTCTTTTCTCCTGAAATAAACCAGTAATGTTTTTAAATGCTGTGTCTTTTCTGATGAAATATTAAAGTTAGAGTTTTTTTAATACTTTCCCAGTTACGGTATAGTCACATTAGAAAGCTCGCATTCTTGGGTTTTGCAATATTTTCTGATTTTGAATGTTTAATATAGCATACATTTCTGGGGTTTTATTCAAATCAGTTTGACATCAATAAAAGTTTGCCATCTTCTTTCAAGGGGTACATTTGCATGCTCAGTATGTTTTTGAATCTCATCTTACTCCCTGAATGCTTCCAAAAGAGCTTCCCGTGCAATTCATATATGAATGGCATGTCTGGATTTGAGAGTGCCATTCTGATAAAAACCTAGAGAGGAACACTAGTGTCTCCACTAGGATAGGAGAAAGAGAATATGAAGCCCTCAAATCTGACCCTTAAGGACAGCTCCAGTTCTTCTGTGGCCAGTTCTGTGTTTTTTGTTGGCTTGTGAGTCCTAACTGCTCATGTTTCAGTCATGGACAGCTGCCAAGTGCACACTTGAATTCAGGGGTGGAAAGGATAGAGGTAGTGCCAGCTTCTGTGTTGGCAGGGGGAAAAAGAGTTCTCATAACATTTTAAGCTTTTCTGCTGCTCACTTGAATGTCAGTAAACTAAAATGAGGATGATGCCTGCTTGACTCTAAGGCAGAGTCAGGTTCAGAGATTGTTCCATTAGAATTTTGGAATATTTTCAGTTTGTTCTTGTTTACACTGTTACAGATAACAGGTTAGGGATAGAGAGGGGATGTTTGCTTTATTCATGACATACCAACTATCTGTTTTTGAAATGGATTTTTCTCTTCACGTGAGCTGCAACTGAGTAAATAAAAGTTTGGCTTTATAACATTCAAATACATTAATCATAATTTCCAATATAGTTGAATTATTTTGCTGTGAATTTTTCTCAGTGTAATGATTCCTTATATCTAACAAGATGTCAATTGTAAAGAAATCTCTGTGGGATCAGGTTGCATTTTTCTCAAAACAGGATCACTAAGATTGAAACACCTCACTTATATGTGTGGGGTTGATAAGACAGAGCAGCTACACCATTTAAACAGATAAGCCATTTCATTGCACTTCTTGAACTTGTTTGTGTGTAGAGACTGGGAATAAACAAGACTGATCCTGGGACTTTAACAGAAGAGGAAATCAGCAAATTTGTGCGCCTTGACATTGACCCATCAACCATAACGTGGCAAAGAGGTAGGTAGTCAGAAAGCCTCACTTCATCTTGGATTTCATCATAACTTATCTCCTAATTTGCCTAATTTTACCTGAATCAGACCTGTTCCTGCTCTGACAGCAAGAATAACCAATTTGCAAGTGGGAAGTGTGGGTTCATAACAAATGCAGGAGCAGCATGTTGCTCTAAACTTGGTCAAGTAGCTGCAATAACTCAAGAGACTTTGCTAAAAATCTGAAAGATAGGTTTCTTTGATAGTTTAAATACATCCCAAGTCACTCTCATGTTAGGTAGTACCTCTCCAGATCTGTGAAAGTGTCTTTTCTGTGCATTTTGCGAATCTTAGCCATTCCTTTCTTAACTGTGTCTGTTATGGTTCTAGATTATTTGTATTTATTCTTCTTGATTTTGGTCCCTCATCCTCCCAAGCTCAGTGGCCTGGGTAGCTCAAGAGACTTAATAGGCTTAAAGGATTATGTGTATTTCTGATTTTTGAAGTCTCTTGAGTTGTTTGCTTCATTTGGAAAAAGAGATGAAACATGTGGTGCTATTCCAAGCAAACTGATATCCACTCTGATACCCTTAAACAGCTCCCCTCTGCTTTTTCCAGTTCTAGTGTTAGATCAAATTTCAGTGTTGACCTCAGTTTCTATACTTACCTTTTTCTTCTTTGGGGAAGTAAACTGCATAAAGTTTTGAGCTAAATACAGCTGGATTTTATTTTCTTTCTTAGTTCTCAAACACTAAAGTTATCACTGTTAAATGGAATGTATTGTGATGCATAGTAAAAAGGGTGAATCTGCTGAGAAGGGAGGAGTCTTGGCCATGCTTTACTGTGCCCTTTGTGTGCATGTCATCTCAGACTTGGGATGTTTTTCTCAAGATAATTCTGGAGATGTGGCATAAGATGTTTTTTATTAGTCACACAGTGTGTCTGGAAGAGACCTGTATTAGGATAAAGAAGTAATATAAATGTTTAGTGTAATATGACTCCTCTTTTTTATCAGCATGGGTTTGGGAGGAGGCAACATTGCTCAACAGCTGTTAGCCTCACGGGAGTTATTTAATTAATCTCAAACAATGTTAGTGAAATTTCTATTCCACACAGCACTACATGATGTACATACCTTAAACATTTTAGAAAAAAGAAATAGGGTTTAGGAATGGTTTAGATAACTTGGAGAATGTTTTATTTAGGACTGTTTCTGCGGTCCGTATGTCTGTGAAGCTTGTTACATACCAGGGAATTCGTAGGGGAAAAGCTAGGCTATCAGATCTTCTGAAAAATAATTTTAGTTAGGACCTGTTTCCATAGAAGTATCACAAACTTTCAGCTCATTGTCAGCTTAGACTAACTTGAAAACGTACAATATACTGAAAAGTGGGAAAGCTTCCCCCTTCTTTGTCTTTCTCTGATAGTCAGATTCTGTTTACATCTCTAGAGGATATGGAAGTGGATACATTAAGCCTAACGCTTATTTGAACCTAAACGTTAGTGAAAGATTTACTTTGGGTAAAGGAAGAGGGAAGATGTGGAGAAGGAAAAATTGCTTTTCTGGCAAACCCAATTATTTATTATTTTATTACTACTTAGTGCAGCCATTGGAATCTTCTTGGAGAGTGAGTGACCACAGTGAGAAAGTAAGTGTATCTCAGTGACCAGGAGTTGCAGGGGCAGTTACAATTTCTTGGTAAGGGTGTTTAGGTTAAAGGACTTCACAAGGAAGGTCCAGATAAAAAAGCAGCTCACTGGCTCTCCAGGCTGGTGGGAAGGTAAGTTCCTGCCCTCAGGGGTGCCTGCGTAGACAGGAAAGACATTTAGGTCTGCTTAAGCCGTGTTGTGAGACTGAGCTTCCGAGGAAGAGAAGGGAGAAGTTTGTGCTGCAGAGATCAGCTTGTCATATGGCTTCATAGTGCCATATGGTACCACAGCTTGGTGCAGGGCTACCGCTTCCATGTACCAGGCTCTGTTCTGTAATTTCTGCCAGTAGTGAAGTATTTTAGAGTAAGACTGTGTATATATAGAAACCAAAATGAGTTGGCCAAATCTGTGTTGCACCATCCCTTAAATGGAATTCCTGGAGAAATTAGGGGCCTAAAGACCGAGTAGAGGGAAGAAGGTATGTATAGTATTTACAACAGCCCCAAGAGAAATGCCCTAGAAGAGAGAGGAAGTGACTTAAATTTTGGTTTTCTCCCAGCTCACTCACAGCCCTGAACTGGGGTTGTGGAACATTAACATTCAAAGTCTCTCATGTTCTTGGGTAATTCTGTCATCTTTTTCTGTACAGACAGAATTTTTTTTAATCTCCAAAAGCAGCAGGAAAAATGGAAGGAGCTCACTTACCTTGAGTACTGGCAGCTTCTCTGGAGGTTCCTGGACTCTCCACTTATAAATGAACAGGATTCATTTATATCTATATCTAAATCTTTTTATTTAAATCTACCAGAAGATTGAGTTCATTGCCAAGCTACAGGCTGAACTTACGAAGACTACCTTGCACCCTTTGTTTTAGGGTTGGTGCAAACTTAAGCATTTCTAGGACTACAGAGCTTGTAATAAAAAAATAAAAAGTATTTTTTCATTCTGTAGGAATTGACATGTCCCCTTGTCCTATCACTACATGCCCTTGTAAGAAGTCCATCTTTGGACCCTTTAGCTACTGGAAGATGCTGTAATATCTCCCAAGACCTTCTCTTCTCTAGGCTGAGCAGCCCCAACTCTCTCAGCCTGTCTGCATAACAGAGGCGCTCCAGCCTTCTGATCATCCTCTTGCTGTGCAGCTGGATGTGGAGTTTGTTAGTTGCTGTGATGTGTGTGAAAGATACTTGTCTGGAACAACCAATCTGGCGGCATAATCATCCTTTAAAAGAGGAACTAACCAAGTCTAACCAGCATCATTCAGTCTTAAAATCACTTCTTAACAAGTCAGTGATGAAGCAGACAATTTGAAGTAGATCTTGTGCTTTGTGTCTACTAAGACTGATTTTTCTTATTTAGGTAACATACTAAATTGTGTGTTATAATACTAAAAACCTGTTAACTTCAAATGCTTTTCAGATAAACTGTATTTGAGTTGTTTTGACCGGTCATCAAATGGTATCAACTAGAAGGGAGCAACCAAGTCAGTGCCAGTGCTGATATGCAGAAGTGTGGCTGTCTGGTTAGAACAGTTGAATCTTGTATATGTAACAACAGGTGTGCCTGGAAAAACTCATATTCCCGAGTCCTTGTTAACATGTTTTGCTTTTGCTGTTCCCTCCTTTCAGTGGTGGATACCAATGACAGATTCCTGCGCAAAATAACGGTTGGGCAGGCCAATACAGAGAAGAAATTTGTCCGTCAGGTATGTAATGGCAGTTAATAAATCACATTCTGGACAGACTTTGCATGAGGGACTGAGAGAGTTTCTGCAGTTCTTTCAGCGTGCTTTGAATTGCAATATTGACGTGTGTTGTACAGTAATCTTGCAGTGAAACTGATGGTGTTGATGAGTCACTGAATCTGAATTTTCAGAAGCAGAAACCAGGGCATACTCTACAATATGTCGAAAGCACTTAAAAAATTGCGTCTGTCAGGGGTTTAACATTGTCCTATGACAAGATGCCTTTATGCCCTCATAAAGTTAATTTGTATAGCTTTTATTTTTTTTAAATCTCTGTAACAATTTATGTAGAATACATGTAATTCAAACTACATTTAAATTTAATCTTAAAGATTGATTAAAAAATAAGCTTTTAATTCTGAGTTCTCATTTCCCTGTCATGCATCTCAACTTTGGAATCTGAACTGTGAGAACTTTGAGCATGTGCTTGCTTTTACTGTGTGGGTTTGAAGGGATAGTTCAGCAGATATGTATGTACCTACTTTTCAGTGGTGTAAAAAGGTAACCTGCATTACTATAAGAGAGATTGTGGAAGTTTATTAAAGAATTTATTGATAAATTGAAGGCCAGACTTTCCCAACACCACCTGAACAAGAGTTCCTGGTGTAATGTAGGTAAATGAATTTCTGAAATAACACAGCATGAAACAGCAGCGTCAGGAGGGGTAAATTTGCTGTGATGATGTGGAGTTGCTCCTAATTTGATGAAGATCTTGTAATCGAGCATTCTGGATTGTGAAATTCTTGAGGTTCTGACTTTTTTGATGTGAACGGCTCTTGTAGTAGAGATAAGGCTTTCACATCTTTGGAAATCCTAGCTTTAATTTTTCTTTACCATTTCTTTAACATTTTCTTTACCATAGGCCTAAATAAAGAGACCAAAACATAGTGCTATATTTTTTGCAGCAGGTAAAGCAAAGCCGAATTGGAGAGAAGACGTTCAAAGAGAAATCATAAAATCCTAGTGCAGTTTGGGTTGGAAGGGATCTTAAAGATCATCTAGTTCCAACCCCTCTGCCCTAAGCAGGGATGCCTTCCACTAGAAATGCTCACTTATTTTGATTTTGAATGCACAAAATAAAAAATTTTCTCTCTGCAGCTCACAGGAAATTCAATATTAGCTAGTAGTAATTTCTAATAATGGGCTGGAACTACAAAATATTATATTTGGTATGAGTTCCTGCAAGACTTGAGACCTTTAAATATGTTTAGATTTGTTTCAGTGACTCTATATGATTATTAGTTTTAAGCTGGGTTCTGCCAGCCTTATTATGTGTAGTGTTTTACCACTGTAATCGTACTGCTGAGTTAAATGTGGCTTATTCTATTATTGGATAGTACTTGACAATATCACTGTCAAATGTTGCTTCTGTACTTTTTTGGGTAAAATTAATGCTTTCAGTATTGAGATGTTGGACTGATGCATATCCATTCACTTTTTAACATGGACTTAGTGTTAGCAGTTAGGAAAATGCATTTCAGAACCTAGCCAGAGATCCAGAGAAAACAGGACTTCGCAGTTAACAGATGCATTTTATAAATATTTGGAGTGATGTTCTAGCACTCTTAAAATCAATGACACCTGTGTAAAATGGCAGAGCACAGCAGGCACAAAAGTATGCATTTTAATGAACAGAGATGCTGTGGTTTCTGAAGAGTATTACATGACTGATGCCCTTGATCCTTCAATTGAGTCCATGTGGGTGAATCCTTTCATTAATAGAAAACTGACTTTGCAGCTAAGACTTCTGTCAGCACTTCATAGGTGTATAAAGGTTATTAGAGTTAAAATAGCACCTGCTACTACAATCTTTTGTGCCCGTTTCTTCAATTAAATTTTATGTCACTCTTTGAGCATCTACCTGGGATTGTTTTTCCCTGTTGTTTTGGGTTTATATAGAAACAATGATAAAAACTTTTTTTGTGGATCTTCTGATAAACATTCTGATAAATTAGACATATTTAACCATACGGGTTGGACATAGAGTTCTCAGGCTTATTTCTTGTCTTATATATGCTGCAATGACTTACTGAGGACATTCTCAAATTCTGAAAAGATGGTGGTATCCATGTCATCACAATGCTAACAAAGTTCATTGCATATAGAACTGCTTCCAAAGAATACAGAAAATCTGTTTTGTAATTTCACCATTTCACTTGAATTTCTATGCTGAAAAATCTCAGTTACAGAATTATTTTTCTTTTCTGTGGTATGTAGGACTCTCTGCCTATGTCCACAGCGGAAAAGTGCTCAGGTGTCTTCAGAAGTTTTGACTAAACAAGGGGTACATAGAGGTTAGCCTGAAAAAGGCTGCTCTGGGCTGTAGCTGTCAGAAACTAAAAGCAGGAACATGGGTTTAAAAAGGACAGAAGCTCTTGAAGTACTAGGCAAATGCTCAGGAGTGGTAGGGTGTATGTTCCATGTAGATGCTTCTTAAAAACAGACAAAGCTCTCAATCTGAACAGATTCCTCTGGTATTCGTATGGGGTACATCTGCCAGAGGTCTGATAGTCCTGGGCTTTTTTTCTTAGATAGCAGTAGGATGTCAGTTATTAAACTTTATGTAGACTTGAATTGCTGGAGATGGAGAGATTACTAAAGAAATTGCAGTTCTTGATGGCTGCCAACATTGCATTCCTATCACATAATACATTAGTGGCTTTTCTTTTCTTCTCTGTTTATGTTCTGACAGCATATGGCCTGAGCTTTACTAATAGTAAATTAGTACAAATACTACTAATCTACACTCTTAAAAGAAAAAAGTAAAAACTCTTGCTTACGTTGTGCTGAAATGCTGCACAGTATGGGTGTGTTTCTACAAGGGCAGTAGGACTAATGCCACATATAGTTCTTTGTGCTTTTTGACTTATATATTTGTTCATTTAACTAAAGAGAAAAAGGAGCAGAGATATATTTTACGTTTTCATAAGCACAAGACTTAACAGCATAGACTCTAAATTTTGAGCTTAAGTAGAAAAATAAAGATCAAATGTAAACAAGAATGTTTTTGAAACCAGAATGAAAAGCTGTTGGAAATCATTATAGAAAAAAAAATTTAAAACCCTCCACAATGCAGTGTTCCTTTGCTCAGGCCAGTAAAGCACAAAAGACATCTGGTGGTTTTCTATTTCTGCCACAGAAAAAAAATTCTTGATCCTTCAGGGAGCTTCTCTAAGGATAATGTGAGCCAAGGGGCTAAGCAGTCTGCAACGCTGGTCCTCAAATGAATGTAGTGTAATGAAGATTATTAATGAGGGAATATAAGATGTTTGAAGTTCACAGAATCATACGATGTCCTGAGCTGAAAGGGATGCATCAAAGTCTGACTCTTGGCCCTGTGCAGGGCCATCCCCAAGAGTCACACACCCTTTGCCTGAGAGCATTGTCTGAATGCTTCTTGAACTCTGCCAGGCTTGATTCTGTGATCACTTCCCTGGGACTCTGTGCCCAGCCACCCTCTGGGTGAAGAACCTTTTTTTAATATCCAATCTAAATCGCCCCTGACACAACTTCAGCCTATTTTCTCGGGTCCTGTCATGAGAGAAGAGATCAGTGCCTGCCGCTCCTCTTCCCCTCATGAGGAAACTGTACACTGCAGTGAGGTCTCCTCTCAGTCTCCTCCAGGCTGAACAGACCAAGAGACCTCAGCTGCTCCTCATATGGTATCCCCTCAAGGTCTGTCACCATTTTTGTAGGCCTTCTTTGGATACTTTCCAATATTTTTATGTCGTTCTTGTATCATGGCACCAAAACTACCCCCAGCACTCGAGGTGAGGCCGCCCCAGTGCACAGCAGAGTGGGACAATCCCCTCCCTTGCCCGGCTGGCCATGCTGCGTCTGATGCCCCCCAAGGACAGGGTTGGCCCCTGCTGGCTGCCAGGGCACTGCTGACTCATGTTCAACTTGCCATCAACCAGGACCCCTGGGTCCCTTTCCGCTGCTCTGCCTTCCTGCAGCTCATTGCCCAGTCTGTATGTACAAGTTACTCTAGTCTTGAGTAATTTCAAAAGTTGTAAGCTACCATTTAGAACTTGTTTGAATTCCAGTGTGAAATTTGTCTTTCCTGAGTTTATTCCTGATGATCCTCTGTGAGTATTTCAGCTGACTTTGATTTGGTTCATGATTCTCATTTCTACTTTACAGGCTAAGTTTGATATTGCTGTTGCAAGTGAGATTATGGCCATCCTGGCACTAACCACCAGCCTTCAAGATATGAAAGAAAGACTGGGGAGAATGGTGGTGGCTAATGACAAGAAAGGACAACCAGTAACAGCAGAGGATTTGGTATGTTAAGTGCTGTAGAGACCTGTGAATAACCTCAGACATGTTTGTTTTGCCTCTTGGAGCATTAAAAAGGCAGGCGCATGCCAAAGATTTTGCTTTGAACAGCACAGTCAGATATCAAAGAGAGATCATCTTCTGGGCCAAAACCTGCTTGAGAATGAGAACGAGAACAAGATGTAGAACTCGTTTCTTCAACTCTGGTAGCATCTGGTTCAGGAAACCTCTGGTCTCCATAACCTACTTGGATCATTTTCTGCAATTCTTAAGGCAAACAAATTCGGTGCTGGAGGGAGTCAGAGTGCGGGCTCTTATTTGAGAGAGCTGGTAATATTTGCTACTGTGCTTTTAGAGTCTGCTCAGATGTTACAATGATAGTTACCACATGAATGCCTATACCACTGAATCAGAATGGAAACAAGCTGTTCTTAATTCAGAGTTATATATATATAATAGTGCTTGGGACAGGTTTATCTGTCATTAGATTTTCTTTTCCTCTTTGCCTTTGTCAGTTGCTGTTTCCTCGTTCCCTACTTCAGCTTCTGAAAAAAGTCAGTATGTTTTTTCTTTAAATCACATTCTGTCCCTTGTATCTGGGCTGTGAGTCACTGAGCAGTGGCTGGAAGCTCACACATGGATGTGTATGGCAGGTTCTGGTGCAGCCAGAAGCTGCCAGTTGGTATTTGTAATCACTTGCATGCCAGGAGCAGTCTAATGCCAGCCCATTGGTGATGGCTGCCTGTATCACACAGACTCTGTATGTCTTCTCCTGTTTTGTGAACATCTGCTTGAACTTACTGAGTAATGAATGAGTAAAACAATGAGTATCCTGCCTTGTCAGCAAAGATAGCAAATCCACAAGTCAGGAACACCTTCACAGCCTTAGTGGATTCCAGAAATTAAAACATGATATCTAGGGTGCCTGGATTTAAGAATGAAATTAAGATGAGGTTAAAAATTTCAAAGTACAGTCATCATTAAAATTCAAAATCATCTACTCCCAATTATGCAGGAGACATGAAGAACTGCATTCAGTATTCCAGCTGTTGAAGTTTTGCTTTTGCTTTTCAATTGTATAACTGTGTCTTGGCCAAATGGAGGGAAATGGGGAATTAGTTGCATTATAAGGCATATGAAAAATCTTTACAATTATTTAGTGTTAGAATTAAAACTGCATTTGAAATGCATTGCTTTAATTTTGACACTACTTTTGCATGAAGGTACTTTAATTTATTAACATTGCAAAATATTTGACCTGCTAACCACTTAATGTTAATCAGCTTGATGAATGAAATGGCTTTTCCATAGGGTTGAAAGAATTTTAAAATTTTTCCACTCTGCCCCTAAAATTAAAGTAGTGCTCAGCAAAATATCTGTTACTAATTCAGTTTTCTTTGGCTTTTTTTAAAACAAACTTCCTATGCTTAGTGTCTCAATCATTTGATAGTGTTGCTTGTACTGAACATATGTTTCTAGTTGTTCTTTAAAGCACTGTTTTGTATTGTACCAAAAAAAAAAAACCTGCCCAGAAAGAAAAAATCATCAGAGTCTGAAGGACGTGTGTTATGAGTATCTGCAGCTATGCTGCTGCATTCTTTTCCTTCTGGAGCTTCTCCATAACATGCACAGGAAAGACTTGGGTGCATGTCATGATTGAGAAGTGCAGAAACTCCTGCCTCTTTTGTTATGCTGTGTGTTAAAAATGAGTGTGAGAACCCAGGGAATAAGAGGAATATGATTTCATGGTTAAGGATGTAAAGCATCTCTTTGGAGAGTTCTATTCCTGTGTTTCTTGCAAAATTTTCATTTGGTGCTCTGTCCACACAAACTGATTGTTACAGTACATAAGTAGGTATGCATTCCTCAGTCTGGTTTAATACTAAACAATGGAAATTTATGGAAAGAGTGAAACTCCATCAAGAGCTTTGAACCAGGAGAAATTATTTTCTGTTGTCCCAGGCTGAACATCCAAAATTGGTGAATATTTTGAGCTCAGTTCTTGTGTAGGCAGGTTTCTCTTTTGAAGAACAGGAACAATTATTCATTTCTGAAGACTTACTAATATTGCTGAGGAAGTCAGATGCTGTGGTGTTGGGATTTTAAAAATGTCAAAAGAAATTAGCAGTGGAGTTTCTACAATTTCTGTATCAAATAAAATAATACTTATTTTGTACAAGAGGAGAGAGCTTATGAATGACCATACTGCACTGGTGAACGTGCACTGGATAAAGCTGTACCCTCTGGAAACAACAGGAGAAGAAGTATAGTCAAAGACCATAACAAGTCATAATTCATATGTACAAAGAAGATAAATTTCTGTTCATTCATGTAACATTTTATCTCCATTGCTGGTTTCTTCCCACGGGTGGTCAGTCTGTTTAAGCAGCTTGCAACTAAACCTACCATTTCTAGATTTTAAATGCAGTCTCTACTCTTCCTCTCTTCCCCTGCAGCTTGTGCTGCCTGTGTTGATATAATCCAAGGATTATTTCTTGGTGACCTTGGTGGCCTCTTGGTCAAGAGGTTTGATGTGAAGCCATTCTGCTCCTGGATTTCCATCCTCCTTTCAAGTCAGGGTCAGTGAAGAGGTAAAACTCTATAGTTCAGTAAGGAAAGATCTCAAGACAGCTGAACAAAGGAAAAACACTGTACAAGATTTTAGAATGCTCTTAATCCAGGTTTAATATTTTTGACTTCTATTTTTGTAAAACAAAATCAAGTTTAAAAGCTTGAATCTATCACAGTCCATTGACATGGAACATTTTAGCCCAAAGAACTGCAATTGCATGTAATCCTAAGAAACTTTAAAGGCAACTTTATCATGAGAAATACCCTGCAACCTGAATAATGGGTCAGTTCTCCCTATCATTGAAAAAAATTCTGGGGTTCATTTTTATATCCTACACAGATTGAATTTATGCAAGTTTAAACATTTGACAGTAGTCTTTAGTTCTTCGAAATCTATGTTCAAACCACTAAAACCTTTCTCTGTGATTTGTTTCCAGATGTACACAAAAAATACTTCACAAAAATACAATTGCTATTAATTTTGACTTTATATGCAATATATTTATCATAATACAATAGTAAAACCTAAAATACACATTGGCAGATATAAACCATATGCAGAGACAGGCTAGGAATAATAGAAAAAAAATAAAGTGAATATTTCATGAATTGAGAAGACTCTTTCCACAAGAATAATGGATTAAATGTCTATCCTCTGTAATGGAATATGTTGAACTCTTTGCCAAAATGTGGTGCTCATTGTACAGTATTTTGAAGACTTAATTGCTTTTTGGCTTTTACAGTGAGGTAGAATTCTGATGGACACATACCATATTTTTATGTGAAGCTAAATTGGTATATATGCCCTAGATCAGTATTTCAGCAGATATGAAAAGTATTAAAAAAATATGTCACTATTTTTCTAAAATAAGACTTCTTCTCAGCTTACTTGCTGTGCCATACTGTTAGCTTTCAGTAATTCCAGGACCAAAAAAAAAAAAAAAAGCTCCATATTTACTTACATAAATCATCTGTCAGCTCGTGAGATTTTGTTCTCTGGTTCATCAGAAACATTGTGTACAGTGTTCACCTCAAACAGAAGGAGTTGCAGTTCTTCTCAGATTATGGTTTAAGGTTCAGTTTTTTCATAGGACTTAAATTGCAGAAGGTATTATTATTTTGTTAGAGACTATAATTTCAGTTGAAGGGAAGTTGTACTTCATTATTTTTCTTATAAAGAAAAGGGTTTTTCTCTGCCCTTCAGTCTGTGTAGCCTTTATTCTTTTCACAGTATTACTTTCAATCACTTTCCTTGTCATCTGGTGCTGGCTTTCATTTCCAGTCTTGATAGACTTCAGAGACTGCTCCACTGGAAGTTGCTTTGAAAGTATTTTGGATTTTCATCTAAGTTTGCCTTTACTGTGTAATGTGTATAATTTATTTTGTACTCTGTGATCTGTGCTGTCCTGGGGAGCATACCCGCCCTGATGGCTGCTGGATAGATTGAAGGAGCATTACTTTCAGGAATACCTGTGATCAGTTCCAGAAAGGAACCCAGAAAAGTTGAACATCTGTATACAATTGATTCAGAGCCCTGCTTTTTTCCTCTGACAGTGAATTAGTGGAAAGCTAATGATCTTTGTGCTCTCACACGCTTAATTGGTCTCTAAGTGTCAAAGCCTCCAATTCTTTGATAAGAAGTTTATCTACCTTTTCTGAATTGGAAATAGGAACCTGATTCCTTAAATAGCTTTGTGAATCAGATCCAGGACTTGGAGTGACCTGAAGGAATTGTGTATTAGATACTTGGAGGATTGAGGATACAAAGAAATGAAAACTTCATTCTCATAGTCATGTCAGATAACTGTGAAAATCTTACTGTTTTGCTTTTAAGGGTTGCTGTTGACACCAGACCTGGTTAAGAACCATGGGAGGCAGATAGACACAAGATATGCCTGTTGGAGTATTTACATCTTTTTTGCTTTGCTTTCAGCTTCAGATAAAATGAGTTGTTGTGTCCAGCAGGCGTCTAGTATTTCCCAAATAATGCATAAGTGCTGTCTCCCAAAAAGTTAAAATACTTCACTGTTTTTATCAGATTGGTGAAGATATCAGAAAACAAAGGAGACAGGATTTGAGCCATTATTATCTAGAAGGAGTAGGGGAGGAGGCTGGGAGAGAAGTGTCCTGATTTTATTTTTCACTTCTTCCCCCAAGTCCTCTTTTCAGTAGGGCAGATCCATGGCTGCTCAGGTAGTTATTCTTGCTGTTGACCACTTGAAGGACCGGATATAATGTTTTGCATTTGGCTTTTTTTTTTTTTTTTGCCCCTCTAGAAATGAGAGTATTTGGGTATATAAGCAACATATCACCAAGCTGTTTTTATGGAGGTAGTGGAGCCTCACCCATTTTGAAAGAGCTGGAGTGCTTATGTTCTCTTGCATTTTAATTCTAGCTTCTAAAATTAACATCTTAAGAAACAGCAGTCTAATTCAGAAGATGAAAAACTATGCTGTTTTGCTACCGATTTCTCATATTTTATCTTTGTGGATCCATTGGATTTTGTAAATAGTGGGAGATGCAAAGTGCAAGGAAAAATCTTTTCCTTCTCTTTCTCCTCCACAGTCCTCCAAGGAAACACTTGCTATGCATCAGTAGAAGCCAGTTTTACTATTTTGGTTTCAATTCAGTTTTATCTAAGGCCAAATATTCTGTGTCATTTTTCTCTGAAGTCCATGCTCAGATGTGATGCTCAGAAAGGGGAACATTTAATTTTATAAAATACTGTACTTAATCACCACATACTTTTATGTCTCTTATCTGTTACCATCAAAATTTTCATGCAGACCTTGATTGCTCAAATTTGGGGTTGACAAAAGCTGTGTTGGGAATT
Source organism: Phainopepla nitens (assembly GCA_013400175.1). Taxonomy (NCBI): domain Eukaryota; kingdom Metazoa; phylum Chordata; class Aves; order Passeriformes; family Bombycillidae; genus Phainopepla; species Phainopepla nitens. The sequence goes on from VXBQ01010805.1 coordinate 283,812, forward strand.
ATAAAGGCACTATTTTTATTGCTTTTCTTTTTTTGAATATTGTTGTTCATCCCTTTATAGGCAACTTGGATATTGTACCCATGTTTTTCAATTTTCATTTTAAACAATTTACAGCAGCTAGGATTTTTGTTTGGTTTTCGTGTTTCTTTTCAATACAAAAATATATTAGGTTCTTTTTTTGCGTTCTCTGGCAAGTCTGTGAGCCACTCTTTATAATGCTTCTGTGGTTTTTTTTTGAACCATGATCCAGTTCTTTGAAAACAAAATACATAATCTCAAAATCAAAATAATTCAAGAATAAATTCGAACATATGCTGGTGGTTTCTAGATAGCACTCTTCATATAGTCTGATAGTAATGTGCACACTCTGTAGCCTTTTTTTTTTTCCCTAGGACGAGCATTGAAATTTGGTGTAGAGAGCTGTCATGACTTTTATTTATTTTAAGGTCAGTCAGTGTGACATTTATATTTCAACAAAATTTTTAGGGAGGATTAAGTTTTTTTTATAACTAAAATGCAGCAATTTGCTCAGCTCCTTTTGTGCTCTCGTCATCACAGTAAGGCCCCTTTAACTTTTAATCTTATGGTGTATTCATTATCTGCCCCTGATTTGTAAAATCTGTGTCTGCTTTCATCCTTTATCTGTTATATATATATTTGTAGAAGTCTTGAAAAATACCCTTTCTAGTTGTTGCTAGCTATTGATTTATGCTGTTGATTCTGTCATAAAAGAAATACATCTGTCATTTCTTTAGGCAGTTTTAGCAAGCTCTTGCCTTGCTTTCTCAGGTCTCAGTGGCCTTTGGCTCTTCATCTTTTGTTACCTTGTACGTCCTCATGCTGATCACTTAATTCTGTTTCTGATCTCTCCATGAAATAGGACAAAGAAGTTAAGTGATGCCTTTTAAGTGTACTCAAAATAAAAACCTTTTTGTTTTTGACACACTGTAAATACAGAATTTTAGAAGTCTTGAGGTAATATCTAAATAAATTCTTTATGCATCACTGTAACACTGCTTTGAACTGTAAGGGTTTTTTAACTATTAGTGTAACTTGGAAATGTTGCACCTTAGAACTGACTTCCTTAAAATGTGGACTCTTGTCTTTTAGGGAGTAACTGGTGCTTTGGCAGTTTTGATGAAAGATGCAATTAAGCCCACACTAATGCAGACATTAGAGGTAAGTATGGCTTATGATGCCTGCCCTTCTTCAACTTCCAAATTCCAAATTGTGCTGATCATGCTTCTCTTCAGCAACTGTGTTAATGTTTATGTTAAGTATTCAACTCTATCTGCATTTATATCTTTTTGGTAGTTTACTTCCTTTTTGAGATCTGACTATAGTCATAATTTTACCCAGTACTGCAAACAAGCTGCAGTGCATTGTTGAGCTGCTTCTGAGCACAATGGGAGGCAGGTTAATCTTCTAAGTCACAGATTTACTACTATTTCCCACCTTGTTCTTATAGGGAAGTGTCTTTTTTGTGTATTTCTTTCATATGGATGTTCTCATGATGATTTCCACAGCCCAGCATTTTTTGTGGAAAAAAAGGTGTTTTGCTGTGGCCATTCTAATCTTTATTACAGTTTGTGCCATTCCTAATCACAGGAGGGTCTTTTCAGCTGTTTATGCATTTTCAAAAGATGGCTCCCAGACACCCTATCTTGCCACAGTGCCTTCATGGACTAAATGAAGCTTTGATGGGCTATGAGAGGAATGTTTTACACCTACCCTAGTGAGCTTTCTTCCAAAAGCTTAAAAGACTGTAGCTGACTGTAGCTGAATGAAGCTAACTTTGTGCCTGGGCAGTCTGGTATTGGTGTTTTGATGGGAAACTGATGAGCGACTTTCAGGGGGAGATGAAGAAAGAAAAATGAGAAAATAATGAAGCAGCTTTGAAAACAAATGCACTTGGATAAAAATCAGTGTATATTTTTTTTCCATTTGACCATCAAAATTACATAGCTGGAATATTTCACAATGATTCTTAATATGGTGAAAAGTTGAAGAATGCAGAAAGATATCAGTGCAATGACCTGTTGATAAAAGTGTCTCATTTTCTACAGCATGTTGAAGTGATAACTACCTTTTTGCTTTTGTGTTGGACGGGGACAAGTGCCTAGTCTCAGGGAATATTAGAAAAACAGAATTTAAGTCTATGTTATTTTGCTATAGCCATCTTAATTATTTTCCCCTGCAAAGAAAACCTGTTCTTTCATGTGGGTATATGAAGAATGTATGTGTGTGTGTGATAATTTTAATATAACGTCCAATAGCAGAAACTGGGGGTCACATAGGATCAAGAATGTCAGGGCCAGAACTTGGTATTATAATCACCACTCTGATAACCTTGTGTGTGTTAAGCACTGGTGACAAGGTAGCTTTGATTCTGAGTGACTGTTTAGTCACTCTATTTGCAATTTGCATATCTGTTGGAAAACACTGTGATTTCCTTGTGGTGTTCTGAAAGACAGTTAGAAATGTCAGAAGAAATTCTTTTGATTGATAGGCATTTGGTTCTGGGACTTGCATGCATTTATTTTTTCCCTGCATTTCTTTATATTCACATTTCTATGCAATAAAATCCCTGCCTTTTATGTGGTATTCTTTTCTAGTCTAGTCTGTACTATGGCTGAAACATCTGCCAACTTTCATCAAACACTATTGCTTGTTAGCAGGACCCTGACCACATTACCCAAAGATACATTTTCCCCCTAAATTCTTCTCACAAAGTTATTTTTAAAACAACAAACTAAAGCAGGTCAGAACACTGCTTCATCTCCACTCTTCCACTTTGAGTCTTTAAGATGAATTTTTGTCACCCTTTGGATACTTGCTGGCTTGCAGGCTAATATGGATCACCTATCCAAGAATGGAGATCCCCAGTTTGTCTAAATATTTTCCAGGATAGTGCTGTGCTTTGACTGATGTCTTTTGGGCTGTCATTGCTCTCATGTAGAATCACAGAACCTGCTGAGTTGGAAGTGACCTCCCAGGATCACCAAGTCCAGCTCCTGGCCCTGCACAGCACCATCCCCAAGAGTCACATCATGGGCCTGAGAGCACTGTCCAAACACCTCCTGAGCTCTGTCACACTGGTGCTGTCACCACTTCCCTGGAGAGCCTGCTCCAGTGCCCAAACATTCTCTGGGTGAAGAACCTTTTCCTGATATTCAACCTAAACCTCCCCTGGCTCAACTTCAGGCCATTCCCTTGGGTCCTGTCATTGGTCACCCCAGAAAAGAGATCAGTGTCTGCCCCTCCTCTTCCCTTCACAAGGAAGTTGTAACTGCAGTGAAGTCTCCCCTCAGTCTCCTCTGGACTGAACAGAAGAAGTGACCTCAACCACTCCTCATTCAGTTTCTCCTCCTGACTCTTCACCTTCCTCCTGGCCTTCCTCTGGATGCTGTTTAACAGTTTAATGTTGTTATATTGTGGCACCCAGAACTGCCCCCAGCACTCGAGGTGAGGTCGCCCCAGTGCAGTGCAGAGCAGAGCAGGACAATCCCCTCCCTTGCCCGGCTGGCAATGCTGTGTCTGATGCTCCCCTTGGCCTTCCTGGGGATGCAGTGGCCTACTCTATTGCTGCCTGTGCTGTTTCTACTCTTGAGCTCTCCATTATTTTTAATTCTTCATCTGAATAACTCTAAGAAGTGCTACGTTTAATAGCTTCATTTTAAAAAAGAAAAAAGAGGGGAGCAAGGAGGATGTTGTGCCCTGCACACTTGAATGTACTCTGGTGATCCACTTGTGAGTTTAGGGCCCTCTAGCATGACAGATTTTAAGCCAAACTAATCCTAGTATACCCTGGGGTGGTAGATATAATAATATTTCTTCTGCTATAGGTAATACCATCTTTCTGATGAATGTGTGAATTGCAAATCAGAAATGAGGATAACTGAAGCCTACATTACACTTGAAATAGACTTAATAAGTAGCCCCCAAAAGTTAGCATCTTAAGTTTCCAAAGAGGTTTCTGGCAGTAATTGAGCAACAATAATCCTAATCCCTTCAGGGAGAACAAGTTCTTCATAAAAGTGTAAGGACTTTTAGTAACAGCACCATGATTTGACAACAGTAAAATTAGAAATAATCCTACAGCACATAGATGGTGAAAAAATGGAATAATATGGTTACGGAGATCACAAACACAGCTCAGAATGCGCCATGGACCTCTCTGGCAATTAGGGATGAAACTGTTCACCAAAGCAGGTCTTCCAGATCACTTTAGGGAATGGCAACAAGACTGCCAGATGAGGGAGAGCAGGAGATCTAGATGACTGGTGGTTGATTTGGCATCATTTCTAAGTTATAGTGTCTGTGGGTAGAAGTGACTGGAAGGAGCCATTGCAGAGATAATAGTCAGATAGAAGTAGCCAGTGCAGCTGCACTCCTCTGTGATCTGGCTATAAGCCTGTAAATGGGAATTGTGTTAAGCCGTGGATTGCTTCTAAGGGCCTGTGAAAAGGGAGAAGAACAACATGCTTGGTAGATTTGCACCAACTTTATGTGGATGTCTGCATGCACTGGAGAAGAGGCTTAGAAGGTCATAAATCAAAAATGACCAAATGTCAGTCCTGCGGGGAACTGAACTGGCAACTTATGTCAGTACTTTTTTTCATGTGTGAATTGATGTGTGTTTTAATTTGCTGGTTTTTAAAGAGGTTTCTTGGTGGGTTGCTTTCCATCACAGTCCTGCCACTCTGAGACCAGAAATTCTGCCTGAAAGTGTTAGTGATTGGCAGTGTTTTATATGCAGGAATGACAGTAAAAAATCAGAAAATGGGAGACACAGGGCGCTTCATCTGCAATAACCGCAGACTTCAGTGGAGCTTACTTATATCCAGTGCTGTAGAATTGAGATAACTTTGTTTGGAATGTACATAATGATTTCATAGTGTTTACCCATATTTCTCATGACAGATTTGTTCTCTTGTCGACTGATCCCTTAAACATTTAGCATTTATTTATACCACGCGTAACAGAGCAGCTGCTCTATGGGACATCCCTTTGTAGTTGCAGGCTGGCTGCTCTGGGGTGGTTTGTTGTTACTTTTGAAGTGCCACTCATAGTAAAGATGAGAGAAGGATGGTAATAAGTATTATAAACATCCTTCTAGTGGCCAGATAACTTCAGATATTTATTGACATTCTGGGTTTATTTTCTTTTACTGAAACTTGGATAATAAAATTTTCTGTACTGAAAACAATCAGCAGAATGCATCCCTGTGCCACTGTTTGGTTCTCCATATAGTTTGAGAGTGTAGCAAAAATAAGTGGGACAGATGTACTGGCACAGTCACTAAAGCTGGCCTGAGAAGACGTTGTTGTCCCTGTTCCATGGTGTGCCTGAGGCTCCCAAGGTCCTGCTGGAGTTCACTCTCTTCAGTACCTAGACTTTACTTTTCTTCTGGGATTGCTCTTGTAAAAAAATATCCCAATTGCTCTTCCTTTCCTTCTGGTGGATTTCAGAGCTCCAGGGGAGCATCTGTCTATGCCAGTGATTTAGTAGTATGTTTGGATTTCAAGTTAGTCATGGGAGCCTCTTGACTTCCAGTATTCTGGATTTTGGATCTTGCAGTCCACATTCCCTTCCTATCCATGTTGTGTGGATGAGCTCTTGGGAACACAGTAGCACAGGGAATGTAGGAGGAGAGCCTTCTGGCACCTCTCTGCATAGCTGCTGCAGTGTGTGCTGGGCTGCCCAGGCACTGGCTGTGGCTGTGGGCCGTGCATCCCATCTGCCCAGAGTGCGCTCTGGGCTCTGATAAGACCAGCCCTGTGATTGCTTGCCACAGGAAGTTAGGGATTGGAAGAGTAAAATTAGTCTTACTGAGTAATAAAAGACAAATTGGAATGAATCTTACGGATCTGAGTCTGGTAGATAAAAATTTGTGGTCCTACTTATTTGAATGCGAGAAGCTTAAATACTGGTAGAAGTAAAGTAGAAGTAAGGCTTCCCCTTAGTTTGGTGAAAGTTGTTTGCATTTGATTTTGCAAGATCAAATGTATGTTTTGTATGTTACAAGATCTTTGGGATAGGGATAACGTATTTTGCGTAGCACCTGTTAGTCTGATGCCTAAATAAGAAGCTTTGAAGGCATATGTAGTTCATGTTAAGTTTTTGTGTACCTCAGTTGATACTGCAGTAGGTGTCCATTAGCAGAGAGAAAACAAGAAGAAAAGGTAACCCTGAGTAAGCACTATGTTATGATTTAGAGTGATCTACACCAGTTGTCTTGTTGCAGGGCATGATTTCTCCTTCATTTGTGTTTTTGGCTCCTTTTTCTACTCTAACATGTACGAGGCAGAGTTATCTGAGTTGTAGCTTAATTGTGTTGTTCCTGGAGAATAGCCCCCACCCGCGTGTGTGCATGTGCCAGTGGCTAAAAATTTACTTGTCTTTCCTCTGAGCAAAACAATTAAGTATATGTTATTACCTCTAAAGGAAGCAATAAGAAGAGATGCTTTTTGTTGATAAATCATTTTTGTATATGATTTCTAGTCATAATTACTAAAATGTCCATGTTTTCTGTAAAACACCACTTAGATTACAGTAGTGAAATAGAGTTTGAGGGTTGGCAATAGCTCCTAGTACAGAATGTGAGAAGAACATAGACAGAAATAATGTGAAATTGTCTGCTTACCTTTTCTTTAACCAGCTGGGCACTTTAAGATACATAAACCCAACAATGGGCATTTGTTTCCCTAAGTATTTTGTAGTAAAACAGCTGAAGTGACATTCTTCTGTCTGATTGTGTATTCTGTTTTAGAGAAAAAATAGCAGTTAATGTAATCTCACCTAATCCTAATCCCTTTATGAGGATGCTTATTTTATAATTTCTCCTTTCCTTGGAATGCCTGCCAAAAATATAAGAGGGAAGCTGAGAACTGCTTCCTACCTCACAAATTCCCTATACATAGCTGATTTGCTTGCTCCTTGCCTCTCCTTTCTCTGTTTTAGATTGGTTTGTCCACAGAGTTGATTTTCCCTTTATATTTGTATGGTGTCCAGTGCAGGAGAATTCAGCTCTGCCCCTGGGCTTCCAGCAGCAGTGAATGCATTTTCTGTTGTGTCAGTGTCCCCACTGCACCCCAGCACGTCCCTTGCCATCTCCCTCTCCAGCTCCTGAACTCTTGACTCTGGTCTCTCATGGCTTCTGCTGGCTCCTCTGCCTGCACAGGAGTGGCTGTTGTAGCAGAAGAGGAAAGCAGGAGCATGCAGGGCTGGAGCTGGACTCTTACTTGTGTAGCTGCAGTGTTGCATTTAGAGCTTGTTATAGGACGTGTGCCATAATAGCACAGCACAGCTGTGGAAATATGAAACATGAACTAGGAGGTGGTGAGGAACCTCTAAATTGTCAAATGGCACTTCCTTGCTATATGTGCTTTGATTTATATGTGACTTTGATAAGTCTGAAAAATTATTGAGTTTCTTACATAATGTGCTGGTTTGGCCTGGGATAGGGTTAATTATCTTCACATCAGCTATTACGGGGCTGTGTTTTGGATTTGTGCTGGAGACAGTGTTGATAACACAGGAATGTTTTTGTAATTGCTGAGTAGGGCTTGCACAGAGTCAAGGCCTTTTCTGTCTATCACCCCACCAGCAAGCAGGCTGGGGGATACACAAGATGCGGGGAGGGGACACAGGACAGCTGACCCCGACTGGCCCATATGCGTGATATGGCATCATGCTGAGCATACAAAGCTATGGGAAGAAGGAAGAAGGGGGGACATTTGGAGTGATGGCATTTGTCTTCCCAAGTAACCATTACCTATAATGGAGCCCGGCTGAGCACCTGCCTGCCCATGGGAAGCAGGAATGAATTCCTTGTTTTGCTTTGCTCGTGTGTGTGCAGTCTTTACCTATGAAATTGTCTTTATCTCAAGCCATGAGCATTCTTACTTCAACCCTTCTGATTTGCTCCCCCATCCCCCTGATAGAGGAGCGAGTAATCAGCTATGTGGGGCTTAGTTGCTGACTGGGGTTAAACCATGATATCTATACACTGAATTACTTACATATATTCTTTTATCACCCAGGGAACACCAGTATTTGTTCATGCTGGACCTTTTGCTAACATCGCGCATGGAAATTCTTCTGTTTTGGCAGATAAGATTGCTCTTAAATTAGTTGGAGAGAAAGGATTTGTAGGTAAGTAAATATTCAGTTTATTGTATATTTATGTATCTGTATTTATATATATATATCTGTTAGTAAATTGACAGTGATGCAAATTAATGGAAAAATCAGCAATTAAAGGTAAGAATGCTACTTTATTATAAATAAATTTAAAATAATCTTGAAGTGAATGTGTAATAAGCCAAAAGCACTTCTTCTCTTACCCTGCCTTTTGTCTCAAGGCTTGTCACCGTGGTCCTGTCACCGTGTTTGACTCACGAGTGACCTGTTCACTCCACAAGGTGGCTGAACCAGTCAGATGACTGGATTGCATTGAAAGAGGCGTCCTGTTCTTCGTTCTTTTAGTATTCATCTGGCCTCCCTTGATAAAGCAACAGAAACCATTCTTTTTTCCTGGTGGATTATTTCTCTACCAGTTCACTAAACTCAGCCAAATCAGAGGTTAGGTGTCCCTGAGCCAGTGCAGAGGACTAGCAGAGGCAAGGTGGTAGGAGAAAGATTAATACTGCCTCATTTTGGTGGCTGTGAGCCATTTGGTTGGTCCAGCTGCATTGTCAAACCTCCCCATGAGGCCCTTATGTTCCCATGAAAGCATTTGAGTGGGCAGACTCTTTTTATATTAGGAATTCAGCCTGCACAAGCAACAATGGACACATAGAGCTTACAGTTGCAGGCAAAATAAACTTGTGGCTGAACGATAAACTAGCTTTTATAAAAATTGTTGTGAATGTTTAAGCCTTAGAATTAATTAAATAAAAGGGGTGTTGCAGCTTTGCAGTAGTGGTGCCTTTGCACTGCTGCAGCCATTCTCTTCTGAGTCCTGAACACCCAGGCTGGATTAAAGTAATCCTAAAGCTGAAGTTCGAGTACCTGTGGACCAATGCTCTTGAAATGATGCAGCAATGTGAAACATGAGGTTTCTTATGCTAGCACCCTCAAACTAGTAGAGAAACATGTATGTATATGCTTATGTCGTACCTACATACAGGATTGTTTTTTGCAGTGTTGTATAGCTTAAAGGTCTGTTTATTTCCCTCTATTAATCAAACATCCATTCAAAGAATAGCATTTTATTTAATGATAATTGAATTGCTATTTCATTGGGACCTGTTTGTTGTTGCATGGCTTTGTGGAATGAAGAGCAAAAGAGTTTAGAATTTTTCAAGTGAGGAGTCGGTCGTGTGTCAATTGAATTAAAGTATGTTGGCAACAGTCTTGAGTCTTGATCCAGGTTTTGGAGCCCAAAATGTGTTGCCTTGGATTTGGATTCCCTTCCATTGAGTGCGTCCCCCAGAGAGCATACCCTTGCATTTCTTGTGGTTTTTTCAGTCTTATCCACCTGTTTGTCCTTAACACTCCTTTCTGCTTTGTTTGTCTTTGGCTCCGGTTTCTCTGTTGGGGGACAAAGCAGCATAGCTTCAATATAGGAAACCCTTTGTGCATTGCCAGCTAAAGGGCTCTTGTTCAGATTTTATTCACAGAACACAAATCCCCATGAAACTGGCTTCAGAATAAGACTACCTTTGCTCTGCAGAGCCAGGAGCTTCAGCATGATTTGTAGTCTTTATTAGATTATTAGAAGCAATAGTTCATAGAGTGGCCTACTTAAATAAACTTTGCAGGTAGTCACAAGTGTAAATATTTGTTCTAATGGTTGTAATTACCATAAGCTTTATGTTTTAAAAAATACTTCTTTTCTGGTAACTAGTCAGAGCAATGGGCAGAGACTACATGTAGCACCCACTTAAATTGTTTGTTAAATGCTGTCCTATCCCACCCTACACAACTGAAGTCTAAAATGACAGCTACAAAGTGTGCACCAGTCCACACTGAGGTGACATCCTTACAGGTGGAGGGCCCAGTTACTTGTGAATCTGCTCAGCAAAGCAGGTAGCAAGAAACTCCACTGCATTCCTGCTCACTGTGGAGTTTGCCTGAGCCATCCATGGCCATTGAAATTCCAAGGGCAAAGCTGATCCTTTAGTTAATTCAGACAGCCAGGGTGCAGGACAGCTATGCTGCAGTTAAGTTAAGTAGCTAAGTTTATTTAGTCCTGCTAAAAGTAAAAGTTTTCACTGTTCCACATTTCCCTTTTGAGAGTGTTCTCATGCATTAGATCTGACAGTCATTAAATCTTGTATGAGCAATTACAGTTCAGTTCTGCCATGTAGGTTAGTTGCATAAGCTCAGGAAAGAATTCAAAATGGGCTAGGAATAGAGTAAGGTATCTTGCAGAACCATGTGGCTGGGAGAAACATTTCAGGGACCACAGGCTATGAGGTTACGCTCAGCTGCATCCAAAACAGGAACATAAGAAATCTGTAACATATTCTGCAATTAAATTACTTTCCTGAATAGTAGAATAAATACCTTAATGTACATATGTTAGCTCACTCACCGTGAGATGGGATGATGATATAAAATATATATAATTCATATATTTATTGTTTTATATATTTAGTGTTTATATCTATTTATGTTTTTTTTTTTTTTACTTACACCATATTTATTTTAGAGCAGAATTTCCTGTTAAGTGTGTGGTCAGTACTAAGGAGAATAGCATAGCTTCAATTTGCAACATAGTTTTACAAACACAGACATTTTTAACTCTCTGTCCTGGTTTAAGCACCCTCTTTCCTCCAGCTGCTTGTTTCCAGTGCTTTGCAACCCCTCTGTTTCACCAGCATGCTGTTCACAGAGCCTCATGACAAGCTAAACTGGAGACTTGGTCTCGATGGAAAACAACTACAACAAGAAAAAACCCTTTCCTTCTCCTTCAACAGACAGTGTCTGGGCAAACAGCTTTGTGTGACAGGAGGAAGATGAGATGATGCCACATAAGATGGTGGTTTTGCTGAAATAAATATTTATAGTATTAAAGTCTCATTTGGAGCTTTCAAGTGCCAGTAAAGCTACTGTGGATGCACTAGCTGATCAGACTAAGCCTGCATTGCCAGGGCAGCTAAGCCTGTCTCCTTTCTCAGGCTGTGCTCCACTGTTTTTGCATGACACCCCAGAAGAAACCTATTGCCCTTTTTGTTGGCTTAGTTTTCTGCTGACTTAACACAGAAGCAGTTCAGCCCAGAGTCACAAAAACACCAGAGCTGGTGCTGGAGAGGGTGAGCTGGGACAGCCAGCAGTGAGAAACCAATCTGTTATGTAGATCCAATTGCTTGTGTGACCATGTGCCACCATTGTGGTTTGAAAGAAAAGAAACCCTCTCAAAGCGTTCTTTTAACATTTGTTTTTAAACCTTACTTTCTCTCTCTACCCTGCATTGCCTGTTACTCTGCTTGCTTTTCAGCTGGAATGGCATCGTGCTGTGCCTTTTGAGTAGTGTCAGGTAACAGTGATGTAGACAGTCTGCTTTAAAAAAAAATACAAATGAAGTTTAACCAATGAGTCCTGTTGTGAACTGTCCCTAACTGAAGGCATTCCCTGCTTCAGTTTTAGGTGTCCAAGTGAATCACAGGCCTTCATTAGGTATTAGATAGCTTAAGCCTTTTAGCTCATCTTTTCCTTTCTCTCTTTCCTGAGCCTTGTTGCTATGTACCCATAACTCAGCCTTTTTGCTCTAATTTTGAGTTCTTGGTATGAGTTTTGCTACTGAACTTTAAGTGCAACGCTGCAGCTGCCATTGGCTAGTTTGCACTTGTCTGTCCTCTCAGCCTCTTAGTGCTTGCCTGCAGATTCCTCCTGGCCCTGCTGTGAGCAAGAGTGGCCCACTGAGGCTGGCTGCGGGTGGCTCCTGCATGGGGAGCACCCACGCTGTGGCACAGTGAATGTACCCATCATCACAGCTGCTGTGTCCCTGGAGCTGTAGGTTTTGGGGCTCTCTGAACTCGAGGCTCTCCTGAGCTGTCAGAAATTATTGCACTACACAACTCAACAGATTACCCTATCCATCTCTTTAATGGCTTCGTGTTTCAGCTGAAGAGAGGGGTTATTGTAAATCAGAAGACAAGCAAAGCATGAGTAGGTCCTTGGAATCCTAAAGCAAAGTTCTTCTCAAGTTTGCTTTTCAGGTTTGGACTTTATGTTTGTTGATTGCTTTCTTTGCTACTCCTGATAAGCATGTCATGTTCGATGCTGAGAGCATGCTGTGCTGGGCAACTTCGTCCTGGTGTGTTTTATCAGGGGCAAGAGGGGAATTATTGCACACTGTTGCTGACTTAAGAAAAGTTCACTTTCTGTTTCTTTCTTTAGTTGGTACACTTGATGTAATTGGAAGGAATTTGTAGACACAGTAAATTTTTATAAGCTAAGTAATTGACTCTTTTTATTGTGTTGGTACTCTGTTGGTTAGAGTAAGCTAATGATGTTAGCTGTTCTAAGTACATCTCTTCTGTACATACAAAGTTTTATTTCAAAGGCTGTCCATTTTACATACTCTCAGTGCAGACATTGTTTAACAAGTTTATAAAGCACCTTATAAAAATTGTATATGTTTAATACACTAAGTGAATAATCTTCACATTTTTTAATAAGACATTTCAATCCATTTTTTAGTGTACTCTTTTTCCAAAAAAGGAAATAAAGCCCAAATACTTTGGCTAAACTTCTTTTGGCACCACTAGTAATGTGATATTAAAATGTCAAGTTCAAGGATTTATTTTTAATATTTTTTTTTACTTGATACCATTAGAAGGGGATTCCATGCAGTGACCCTCCAGAAAGCTTTAATTTTTAAGAATCTGCCCAGCATCATTCTAGCTTGCATTATTTAATCTCTGACTTCTTCACTCTTACTTTCACAAAAAAACCCAAAATTTAGTGTGATTGCATTCCAGTATTTTGCTCTCTGAACAATGTGGTTGTTCTTGTTAAAGTGCTAAAGCAAGGCTATGGTTTCGCTGTACAGGGTGGTTGAGAGCATTATCAGTGTAGGTGTGACTTGCCTACTCTGATCTGTGTGTACTACAAAACTAGAAGAAGGATGTTCAGAAATTTACAGTATTTTCTCTGACCCCATTCATGGTGCAGCTGCTCAAGCAGCTGTGCTGCACACAACTGTGACAGTAGGGTGGGGGGAAGGAAGGTGATACTGTGTGGGTTGGTATTGCTCTGAGGCTCCTAAAGTCATGGTCTAATAATACAAGTCTCAATGGTACCACAAACTGGAAAAATAAGGTACCATTACTGCTAGAAGATCCGTGAATCTGTGCTGTTTACTTGTGAGTGGTGGTGCCATTCACATCCCGGATGCCCTTTTTATTACTTTCCTCACAACTGCTGAGGTAAAAGTAAATTCCATTTCTTTCACTTCTTCTAAAGTGGGAACAAAAACATTGTCTCCTTCTTCAGGCTTTTAAAATCTTAGCAAATTTTCTTACCAGTAAGCAGGAAGGTCTTCAGAGACAAGATGTAGTGCAATGTGTTTTTCTTCACTGGCATAAAGTCAGAGTTCCTGAAAGCCGAGTTTACTTACTGCCTTGTCACAAATAATCTGGATGCAAGTCATGCTTGCTTATAGCTTGCTGCAACTGGAAGCCAGGTGACAATGATTTAAATTGCTATGTATTTCTATTGCAGAAAGTACTTAAAACAGTCTTGAAATTATTTATGAATTATTATGTGAAATGAGAATCAAATCTATTCTTATATTTTTGTGTGTTCAGAGTCCTTGAGAAAGTTCTGACTCCACCTTGTCACTGCAGATTTCTATAAATTTTTTTCTTCTGCTCTTTAGCATACACTGCAATATAAAGCTTTTCAGAAGAAAGACTGAGTCAAAGAGAGCTGTCCTGAATGTTTTTGTATGTAAGGAGGCATTCTAGCATTGACTTCAGTATCATATGTCACTTTATTTCAGAGCTGAATTAATTTGAAATCATATAAATTATGCAAAGCTGAAGTCAAAACTGAAAGTTGGTATTGATCATGAACTGTTGAATTATGTCTAACCAGTATTACACTTGGCATAAAAAAAACTGATGTTTTGCCCGATCAGGAGAGGAGGTGCTATTTTGAAGACAAAACCTAAATTATGAACTATCTTGAAATGAGATTTTACCTTCTTCCCTTTAAAAAAAATACATCTAAAAAACATGTTGGAAATTCACTTAGTCTTTCCTTGCTACAAAGCATATTTGTAAATGTTTGTTCCCAAATCTGCTGTTTATATCCAGAATTGTGAGGGGCAATTTACAGGAATAAAATAACATATGATTATAAATCATCAGCCATTTAGCTGAGTTCTCTGCTTTATCTGACAAGCATATCAAGTGATCTCCTTCATAAACTGACATAGCTCCAGTCTGAAACCAGCCAGGATTTTTAACTCTTGCCATGACCAATTTGGACTCATTTGTTCTTTTTTTTTTTGTAATACTGTGTTATAGCTTAGTCCTCTCTTTTTCAAGGGATAATTTTTAATAATACTGTCTCTAAGTATTCAAGCACACATTTTCCACACATGACTGTGCTTGACTTAATGCTGACAGGCTCCCAGACTCCTCCCTGATGTTTGCAAGTATGAAGTTCCGAACCGTAGCTCAGATTTTTGTCATTTTTCTCCAATGGCAGTAACTCTTTACTAATGGCTTTTATTCTGTTTCTCTTCTTCACAAATCCACAGAAACTTTATCCCATGTGATACGTTTTCAGGCTTTGCTATTGCCAATAAACTCCATCAGTGTTCCTCAGTCTTTCTGCTGACATGGTTTAACAAATAGTAAATGGGAGCCATGGGGTTGGTCCTCTCTGCTGTCCCACAGTTCTTGTGTGGTGGCTGCATATTCTCCCCTTAATCATGTAGTAGTGTTCTTCTAGCATGGTTAACAGACTTCTATGTATTGCTGTAGCAGGTTCTTTTGTTCCTCATCATGGGTATTTTCATCACTTGAGAAAGCTTTTAATCTGGCAAAGCCTCTCTTTGATAGACAAAGGTTATATTTCTTGCTTATTTCAATTTTTTTAAAGTTATTCTCTTCTTAGAAAGCCACCAAGCCTGTAGTCACTCAGACTTCCCCCCATTATTTGAAGGTAGTTTTTGATACTTTTCAGGCACAAGGCACTAAAAGAAAAGGAACTTATTTAAGCATTGTGGTTTGTATTTTTCTTCTTCTTTTGAAAACTCTGATTCATACTTTATTAAAAGCAGTGCATTCAGCTCTTGTGTATTTTGGGTTTTTAATTCCGTTTTTAATATATTACAATAACCTCACATCATTAACCTTCTGTGTTTTTATTTGTGGGGCAGAAGACCCTTGTAATTTGTTTGCATTTCCTTTGCAGGTTCTGACACTTGTTCCCTAGTGTAGCAGCTCGCTCTGTCTTTTCCTCTCTTTTAGAGCTGATGCAATTAATAGTGACGTTATCTTCTACTCAAGAAGTTAACCCTGCAGGATAGCAAAGCTGTTTATTTGAATGCCTTTCCTCCTAGCAGCCAGAAGTTAGCACTGTTCTCAGGCCAGATGTCATGTGAGGGACCAGGCACTTTAACTTGTACATTTAGAGAATTTTGAATTAATGGCTGATTTCGGTATGAAGAAAGAAATTTTAATGGTTACATGGTAGAAAGTAATTAAGAGGTAGCATGGCCTTGTTACAGTTATTTTCAGTGGAGTTTTTATTGTTTCAGGGTGGATGGATGCTGCTCTGTGCCTCACTGGAAAATGAATTAAATGGTTTTCTCATAGACTAGGAGCTGTGAAGGGGCACATGTGTGTTGGTTGTGTGCTGCATGTCAGTGCTGGCATGAATGAATGGTGCTGTCACACCACGACTGAGCTGGCTGGGTGGCAAACAAGCAGAGAACTGCACACGTGTAGCTTATTCGAGAAATCCGTGCTTTCTTCCCTTGGCGTGCGTTTTCAGAGTAGAACGGAGTCGCAGTGAGATGGTGTTTGGGATGGGGTGTATGCCTGGGGAGTGTGCTGCCATGATGATGGGGAGGCAGGAAGGGCAGTGGGAGTGTTCCTTCTGGCTGGCTCCTGAGGAGCTGGTGCCATGAGGAAACCTGTCCTGCCTCCTCGTTCTGGCCCAGTGAAAGACAAAGAGACAAAGCTGCCAAGTCCATCGCTTGCCACCAGCAGCACACGGTCTCTGATGGAGATCTCCCTGGTCTGTCATGTGGCTGTGGCACTGCAGTGCCTGACAGGAGCCATACATCTTATTCCCACCTCCATCCTTGACTGGCTTTCTGGCCTTAAGCAAGTAATTTCAGCCCCTGTGCCCGCACATATAATCACATTCTTCCCGATGTGTTCTTTCAGTTTATGAACTTTCTTGGGGGCAAAAACTGTCTCACCATAGCAGGTGGGGAGATGACAAGCACTGCTACAACAGAAACTTTAGGGTAACAGGGCTTTTGTAGAGCCACGGCAGCTGCCAGTATTTAAACATGCACCAGGAATTTACTTACAAGCTGACATGGTATTTTAATGTCCTGTGTGCTGACCTCTTCTGCAACATGTTAGAGATTTACACAATTCTTTCCTCTGGCAGTGATATTCATAAACTAAATGGAGTGTACAACTGCTAAGGGCTATCCATTATTCTCAGTCTCAGGATAGTTACCCAGAGGTGAAAATAGATAAGAAGGATCTGTCATTCATTCAGAAAGTAGAGGCACTGCCCAGTTCCTGATAAATAAAATACCCATTCTATTGAGTAGAAACTGATGACATTGCAACTTCTGTTTATTTTCCCTTCCCTCCCCAAGTTAGCAATCTTACTTAGTTTTAAAACTCCCAACACATAAGAAGCAGTTCCTGTTGTTCTCTTGTTGCCTACTAGTGGTACTGTTTTTATTTATAAGAAGAAAAGTACCAGAGGTTAAAAAAATTGCAAACAGTAAAACATCATGTATTCTAGGAAGTTCTCTTAATTCATCACTTGGCAAAGGAAATAAAAGCAGACTCCCCAGCTAACAGCGTTACTTTTGCCTGGGGTTATTTGGCAGAAAATCCATCATCCTCTCCCCATTTGTGAGTATTTCATATTGACTTAGATCCTTTAGCAAGGGACAGCAGGGCAGAGTATGCATAAAGAGTTCAAGTCCCATTTCAAAGGCTGAATTTTAATTTTAGTGGATGGCTTATTTTTAATATCAGTTGAAAATGTTAGCTCTTTATTAGATTTGTTTGTTTGGTTTACTGACCTTTTGATCCTGAAACCTAACATTCTTTTTATAGACAACTTATATAAGAATTAGGTTTCTTCAGATATTTACATAATGTTGGAGAAACCAGTGTTTGCTTTTTATTTTCTGACTCGTTCTGTATCTGCAGGCAGAAGTGCTTTGTTTTCTGAAAGCTTTTATAATTAAAATTGTTAATAATGTACACATACTGAGGAGGCAATGTTTGTGTGTTTATATGCTTTGTATATTTACTTTTGGAATGGCTGACTTAATTTGTCTGGGCTCCAGAGAAGTCAATACAAATGTGGAATGTGAAAAGGACATAAATACATGTATTTCCATTTTTTATTACAGTAATTATAGTAGGCAAAGTTTTAGGATGATCTACTACAAATTTACATTTTGCAGAGTTGATTTTCTGTTTTCCGCTAGTATTCCCTAAGCTCAGGCACACTGAGAGCTCTGTTAAGAGATGTTTCAAAAACTTTTTTTTTGTTTGTTTTTATTTTGGGGGGGGGTGTTTGTTTTTTGGTGGTTTGGGGTTTTTTTTGTTTGTTTTGGTTTTTTTGTTGGTTTTTTTTTGTTTTGTTTTGTTTACAGCTACATTTTTCTATTCAGGATCAGAACTCTTGATGTGTTTTGTTCTCATCCTGTACTGCCCTCTCTACAAGCCCAATTAAAATAATGTGGTTTGGGGAAAAGGTTATGTCTTTAGATGCTCCTGGAAGAACAGTCCAGATGCTAAGGGTTTATAAATATTTTTATTTACAGATGTTTTGTTTTGCCTCAGAAATGAAGTACTCTATGGTAATACAATATAAAGGAAAAATAGTGTGATTTCTCTGAAAATATGCTTACTTTAAATTGTTGTTTTGTTGGGGTTTTTTAGTTTTCAGACAACAAACCTATATGTGTTATTGTATGCTGGGTATTTTAAGAGAAAATAAATACAGAAAGATAGTTGCTTCTCTTTGAAAACAAAGTATGTTTGTTTACATATCTGATCTTATCACCTAATCAGATTAGCTTTAAAGAAAAGTTCAAGAATTCATGTCTAGGAATATAAATTTGTTTCTAAACCATTTTTAAGCATGTTAATGAGATTGCAAATAATGCTAGGTTATGTATGGCCAGTATGATTTGCTAATGGGAAGAGTGGTGTTTTGGCAAATAGCCAAAGTGCTTTTGAAGGTCGGATGTTGACGATATCTCAAAGTGTTCAAAGGCTGCTCTCTGATTCTATAAAATAATACATTAAAAGAAAAGCTTAGTGTTTGAAATGGTATCTCAGGGTCAGTTTAATTGCTCTGACCTTGTAATTTAATTTTTGCAGTTGTATAAAACTGCTGTTTAATTACTTTGATTTGATTGAGAAAGCAGATTAGATTCTACTACAATAAGTGAAAATGTAGGTTACAGCCTTTTTTTAAATTTTGGGTGGCCTACCTGTCTTTTATAAGGTGGGCCTATTTTTTTGTCCCCTTATCTTTGGCTTTCTATGCTGACAGCTTTATTGAGGCTGACAATCCCAAACTCTTCCACTTTGCTACCTGCAGGAATAAGGCACGTGCTTCTAATGTATTTTCAACTTGGCACTGGCTGCAAGCCCTGAGTGGGAATGAAGCTTCAGGGACAATCAGATGCTTTGCATGCATGAGGACACGGTATCTTTGTGCTGGCTCCACCTACGGCATCTCAAACAGAGCTCCCAAGAGACTGAGTAACAGCCTCATAAATCAAGGGTTGCAGGCTCAGCCTTTCCAGAAGCCAATTAGGAATTCAGTGTACGTTTTGGGGTTCTTCACTGCGCAAGGAGCGAGGAAGCACAAAAATGTGGGGGAGGGCTAAAGGATGATAGAGTAGTAAGATGACAAGATGATGGGCAATTATGAAGAGGAATTGAAAAAAAAATTAATAATTTATAATCTGTAGTAAGGAGGGACAAGTAAAATGTAGAACTATTTCAGAAATGGTAATGGGTAGTTTGCAAGGCTAGTTCTGTTACCCTGATTACATGATTGTGGTTAAGTGGATAAATTCACAGTAGGCATTAAAGAATTGGTTTAGTCATGAGCAGTTGCAAGGATTTGTTGTGTAAACCAGCAGAATTATGGTTTGGTTTGATTTTGGTTCTGGCTGCATCTTTAATTGGGAATTCCATATAGGAAGATGGGATTTGTTGGTGTGTGACCTTAGTACCTTCTCTCTCCTCAGATTGTAATTCTTTCTGTAAGATAAATTACACATGACATCATATCATTAAACAGACACAAATATTTTCCAGAGCAATTTTAACCAGTTGAGTTCTTTCTCCTTATCCAAAGATTATAGGGAAAATGGCAAATATATATTAATACGTTTGTCACAGATCATCAATCTTACACTTTGAGTAGAGGTTCAAATACTAGTTTTATATATATTATTTTAAAAATAAGGTGATTACAACCAAACAAATGCCTACCTGCAAAAGATATTGGAGAGCTTTCATGAAAAGCTTCCATGATTTCCAAAGTTGCTTCTGCTGCATTTCTCTGTGTATGTGGCTATTGCATGAAGTCTGTGCAGCACAGTGGGCTTTACCTGCCTGCTTCTTTTAACCTCCTCTGCTCTGCTGTGGCTCATGCTGCACATTCTCACTAATAGGCATTATTTCTTGTCCCCTAAAATACTACTAACCGTACCTGGCATTCTCTGCCTTCAAAGAGAACGTCTCTCTGTTTATTGATATCTTAAATTTTGTATGTGTTTAATACACGTATTTCACTCCGTGTAGAATAATTTCCACTCTCACAGAGCTCTCCAGCAAAGTTCCTGGGGTGATCTTGTAGAGTAATTTACAGCCTTTGCATCAGATGTTTCACTAGGCCATTTTTACATCAAGACAAACTGCTAATGCAGGGGAATAATCTCTTCTTCCTGGGGGTACATAACAGGAGATACCCTTCTCCATGAATTTCTAGAAGATGTAGTTGTGCTGTCAGGAATAGTGTTGTTGGTGTCCTCTCCCAGGCCAATCATGAAAGGAAGGCATTCTGTCTCCTAGCAAAGACTTCAGTGGGATGAAATAAAACCAGAACCTGTTTGTCCTTCTAGGAGAGGGATGCACTACATGGGTTTGCAGAAAAGACACTGCCTAAGTCATGGGCAAAATCATTATCATAATAAGCAAGTGCTTCCCGGATTTTGGAAGGGCAGGATGGAGAATGCTTCTCCAAATATGTGCCTCGGTGCAGAGTCAGGGGGAGTTCTGCCGCGGTGGCTGCCCGGGGCGAATAGCTGCATGCGCTGCGGGGTGGGCTTACACGGCGGTGATGGATGACTCCGTGCCTGGCGTGCCTCGGGTGATTGCGCAAGTGACAGGAGCATTGATCATCGTGATTCGGCGGCCCTTTGTTGTGTGGCATTCGCCGCAGCCTCGGCCGCCACCGCTCTTCTGCTGTCCGTGCAGAGATGCTTTTGTTCTGTGATGAGAACGAGGAGAAGCGCGGGCGGCTGCCGAAGGGATTTCCTGGGCTCGCCCCCTCTCGCAGCCGTGCCCCTCTGAAGGCGTGTGAGAGCACCCACAGCCAGCACCATGGTGGTGGGAGGTGCTGCTTAAATGGATTCTGTCTCCGAGTTGTGATGGGCTCTGATGGTAGCTTGTCTGGCTGCAAAAATTCCATGTTCCTCACTCACTGCCTGTATCATCACTCATTGCCCGATTGTATTTCTGCTGCCTTTCAGAAAGTGTGTCTTCTTCCAGGGCATGTGCTGAAATGGTGCTTGGTCTCGAGAAAAGGGTTCTTTACATCCCTTCTTTCCTTTTTCACAAAACAGTACAAAATTGGTGCTGAAGCATGTGTTGCTTCATGACCATTTGATGAAATGCTTAGAACTTTTCCGGGGAAGAAATTTTCAGGCTCTCTGCCTGCCCCTTGAAGTTAGTGTTTTCCAGATGCTTGTAACATGAATTCTCAAAGCATATTCAACATCCATTTTCAGTAACTTTTTTAAGGGGAGTGTAGAAGGACCCAAAACCTGAGAGCTCAACAGAAAGCAGTTTCACTCTGATGAAAGGAGTATTGGTGGCAGGAGCTTCAGCCAACTGGATCTTTTAGAAGTGGAAGTAAATGAAAGTCTGGTAATGAGATATGCGTTGAATAACATGGTTTAAGTGTGATGAAATTTATTTTAAGCCCTTAGGGAAATACTGTGAGTACCATAAGTTAAGATACTCCTTGCAGAATTGTAAAAGAATGGCCTGAAATGAAGAGCCATCACTGCTGCTGTTAATTGTTCCTTCCATGCAACTCCAAATAAAGAAGTGGTGAGGTTTTAATTTCGTAATTACCAGAAAACTAATAATTCCTTCTCCAAAGGCTGTGGTAATCTTTAAAGTATGTAATGTAATTGCCTTATTCCTGTGCCATTAATTGTGCTGCAAACGTCGTCATCTGTCTCATGAGCAAATGTTACTCTGTTACCTCAAAGAAAACGTGCCGTGAATGGTGAAAGGATGCAACCTAAAATTCACAGGTCTTTTGTTTGAATTTTTCTGGTTAATGTTGTAACAGAAGGAGGTTACAAAAGGGAGGCTGTTTATATTTGGTTAGTGAATTCAGCTATACCTTGCAATTCCTGTCAGGGCCCAACACTTAGCCTAAGAGTTACAGATCTTTACATGAGTATAGGACACAGAAATTAAGAGAGAGTGACTGTAAAACCCAGCAGGCTTAGGAGAGTGGTTCAAAGAAACGTGTAGCCCATAAAGCCACATTCAGCTCGCTTAATTTCTATTAGAATGAATTGTTTGTGACTTCTAAGACATCTTCTGTTTTTAATCTCTAGTAATAAATCTAAATAATGAGCTCATTACTATAGTGAGCTGCAAGAAAATGTCAAATTTTACATTCAAAGTATCAGAATATGATTTGACAAGGTGGCTAGGGAAGAATTAAGTTTCCCACTCCTGAAATGTATCTTCCTTCTTTCCCTGCTTCTGCTGCTTGTTTGAACACATTCAGATACTTGTCTGGTCTTACTTCAACTAATTCAAATATAGCACAGTGGAAAAACTGACAATTTTTTTTTTGTGCTGTGTTTTTGTATGTTTTTGCTTTCTGTTTAGCAAATTGCAACCGTTTACCTTCCAATTAAATGAATTCCTAGAAAAGTCTGGGGAGCAGTGACAGAGCAGGAGAGAAAGGCAGAAGACTTAAAAATGGCCTTACCCTTTCAGCAAGGCAGGGTGCTCATTTGGTTCAGCCACGGTGTAAAACCATGCCCTAAATTGGTGGTTTGGAGGCAGAGTCGCTGCAGTTGCACTTCTGTATATTTTCAAGATGGGAAGGCAGGCAGAGCTATGGAGATGTGCAGAGCATGCTTTCTGTCACACTGTGCTACTCCTGCCAGCTCCTGGAGTTTTCAGTTTGATTCCCACCCTGAATTTAAAATCCAACATCTGCAGCATACGTACATAAACAGGCCTTTAACACCCACAAAAAGGAATTGCATCCTTAATTGTCTGAGGATTGAGATTTAAGGGTTTTCTCCACCTGTCTGGCTTGGAGTAAATAAATGAACTTTCTGTAATTCTTTTTTGTCTGTAGTCTGGGAATGATCTGTGTGAGTTTCTTTTGTTTAGTGTATGGGATGCTCTTGGAAAGTTAACAGCAATTGATATTAAAAGTGAGTAACTGTGAGAGGTTATGAGGTTACCTTTAGTTTCTCATTTAAAGCTGTTCTGCATTTCAATGGTAAAATTACTTTCTTAAGGAAAAATAAATGTTTCTGAGGAAAAGATTGAAATAGTTTGTTATGGAGTCCCAAGGGAATCAGCACTTAATTTAAGTGTATTCCTGGGAGCCAAGTTTCCTATGCAGTCCTTGCTGCCAGCAGACAGTGACTGTTAGCTGAGGCCTGAGACTCAGCCAAAGGAGATAATAAGTCTCCTTTGAAGGAAGGCAGAATGAATTGCCATATCTGCTGGTTCAGTCAAAAGCATGGATTGAGTGTCAACCTCCAGTGCCCTGACCTTGGCAGGGCAAATGCCGCCCTGGCTTCTTTCTTTAGCAAAAGATGGAAAGTACAGATTACATCCAGTTAGCTTATGGTCTGTTAAACTTAGGGGCAAATACTTTTCCTATTACCTTTTCTTCTAGACTTCACAACAACAACATAAAAATTTGACAACCAATGCAAAGTATTTTCTTCATGGCATGGAAAATGTTCAGGCTTAACATACTCGTGTAGTTTTCTGCTGGACTTTGTGTTCAGCAGTGGTAGCAGTGAGTTCCTGTGTTCCATGACATCTGAGAATGCGTGGAAAGAAAAATGAACAGGAAAACTCCCTCTTTTGGGGGGGCGGGAAGGGGGAGAAAAAAGTATTTGTTGCATTCCAGAATCAGTCATAATAATGGAAGTTCACATCAAATAATTGCTCAAGTCAGAATGGACAAACATTTGGCTTATTCATCTCTAGCTACGCTAACAAAAATATGATATCCTGTTAGAGAAATCACTGATCATCCTGGTTTATTTTGGCAATCGCACACCTTAGTATTTTTCACTTAAAAAAGAGCATATCGGTACTTTTTAGCTAGCATATCTCTAGTTCCAGATTCACAGTTCATGTGCTTCTATGACTTTGAGCTCTTCCTTTCCTGAGTTTACCAGCAGACAGCTGCACCAGAACAGATATGTTTACATGTGGGGAGTAAAGGCAACTTGCAGCTCAGAGTTTCCATTTCCTTTTACATTGTTCAAGAATCCAGGCTCACAATTTGTCCTCAAGCTTCGCCTTATGTGTGTGCATCTGACTTGGCCCTTTATAGTACAAATGCTTTATTTTGACATTGATTTGTTGATACAAAGGGCTAACTAGGGAAAAGATACTTTCACTAGAAGTTACCCTCAGTACACATCAAGTTCAATTGTGGGTGAAATAGCTCTTTGAAAAATATTCTAGACATCACTTTCTGTAAGACTTTTAAGCACTATATCAATGTAAGACTAATGTGGAACCACTTTATGCAGCTTTAGCAAGATAGATGTATTTTTAGATGGAGAACTTTGTATTAAGAATGATGGTGAAATGTGATTAGCTGCTTAACACATGACACTATCTATTTAAGCTATTTTCACATATAGGTGATGCCCAAATGTCCTTAATAAGGCAGTAATTACCTGATGGAGTTTATGATAATTATAAACAAGAAATAAAACCACAAGAGTGATTTGTTCATTTGCCTGAACCCTGAAGTAGATTAAAGACTCCAGTGAAGAGTTTGTTCTGACTTTACACCACCCAATAGGCTTACCCCTATTGCCTAATTTCACCCCTATGGGTTTCTCCTTCCCTTTTTTCCCCTTACCTAACTTTGACATTTTACATTCTTTCTCTGAAAGAAAACTATGGTTTATTGATGATTTTGGTAGCAGGAGTGGGTAAAATAGATGTCACATAAGTGATCTCTAGAAATACCTGTAGCAATTGTGTGTTGTGTTTTGCCCACTGGCTTTTTGAAGATCCCACAGTTACCCTGATGTGTTAGAATGAGCTGCTTTTGGTCACAGTCACATGGATATTTTATGAGAACAAGTTACTTGATCTTATTTGACCATTTCGATGCAGTTTATTTCTGATATATATGTAAATTATTTTCTAGGTTTGACCTACAGCCCACTCGTAACAGTAATGCAATGGTGGTGCACTGGTGATACATGAAATTTTAATTTTTAATCCTCATTCCAATATTCTTTATGATGCTTAGGCTCTAAAACTGAAGCATAAAATCAAACAACAGGTTTGAACTTTAGGTCTTGCACTTTACATGGCCACACAGTGGTGCAGAGAACCACTGGCTGAAAATTGCACACACAAGATAATCTTTTAGCACTTGTCCAGCTCATCATTGAGTCTTGTCAGTGGAAGGAGGGGATCCAGAAGGCAAAACAAGGTTTGGGACTGTAATAACACTGATCTAGGTCAGTATATATTTGCCATGGAGTTGTGTTCTCAGGCGGGAAGTGCAAATACTTGTGTGTTTTCTGTGAGCTTGCTGAAGGCAAATCTTTTACCTCTTGACATTGATTAAAACTGCATTAGAACTGTGTTTGTGGCCTGGAATCAAAGCAAGCAGTTAACACCATGCTGGTATGTATTACAAACCCCCTACCTGCTTTCAGGGCAGCAGCCCGGGTACCACAGTTCATGGAGCTGGGGAATGGTCGCTTGGCAGGGCACAGGATGAACAGGCTTCTGGGGGGGGAGCTGAAGCTGGGCAAAAATGGATAGGCAGGCAGTAGTGCTTGTGACATAAACTTTTCTTCAGCCTAAGTACAGCAGACCACAACTACTAAAGTAGGTGTTTGCTGCCCCAAATTTATGTGAGTTCACCTGTAATTCTCTTCTGTTGACAAACTATGTGTGATAAATTATTATCAAAATAAATGGACTTGCCTATTACTTTAATTTTCTGTTGTTCCGTGTAAAGTGATTAGCTTGCCATGTACTACTTTCAATTTCTGTTGTTACATTTAAAGTGATTAGCTGGTTTATCTCATGATCATTAAATGCAGAGTAGTTTGAAACTTCCCATTCATAGTCTGTGATTTTCATTGACGCTTTCATTTGAAAGCAGGAAACAATCTGAAAGTAATTGTATTAAGTGTTTCAGCACAAAGATTTTAAAATATAATAGCTTGGCATGTTATTCTATCTTCTTACTTTCCTTGGAGGAAATAAAATGGAGTTGCAACTTTCATCCAGGCAGCTTTTCTACTACATCCTGTTTCCTTCCGTGCACTGGAGAAAACACTGACATTTGTCTCCCTTTCCTCCAGTTCCAATGAAAAAATCCTGGTCTCCATGTTGTAGCACTCACTCTGGTGAACTCTCATACAGTATTTGAGTTGTTTAGGCAAATGTGAATTTTGCCCTCCGTATCAAAGGGAAGATTGCAAAGAATAGATGAGTATGCACAGCCCTAGCTGCCTGGATGGCCTGAAGGATGGCTTGCTGTGCTAGCAGTTGCTGTGGAAAGCTGACATCTCTGCTTTTCTCCCACTGAAAGGCAGACTTGCAATCCCCCCTTTCTCAGAGGGAAACTGACCCTTGAAAAGGCTTGGCATGAAATGGATTAACTCCCTGGAAACTTTGTTTGGAAATGTAAGGAGACTGCTATGTAAATGTGCTGGCAACCTCTGTAAGAGACAAATTATTTTCCCACCCTCTCAAGCACTTGGTAGTTTATCTGTTGTTTATATTAAAGATTGATTGTGGTTATATATTTCTAATTCAGGGTTCCCATTAATCACCTTATGCCACATAAGAGACTGAGGAAGAAGAATGGGGGTTACTGGAAAGCAGATATGTGATCCCTGGCTCTGCTTTTAATGTGACTTATCCTGGCATTAGCTTTGCTCCTATGAATTACTGTGTTTGTGTAAACATTTTTTTTTTTTTGCCGTGTTTGGTGTGTCTGTTTTTCTCAGGGCTATTTAGAAAAAGATGATATAGTTATTACTATGATGGAGGAGAACGTTCATCATGACACTTGCCATGTTACTATTTCAAGAGGTCCCTGCTCCCCCCAGCAGGCCCACCCCCTTGTTTGCTACTACTTGCTTCCTCTCCCAGCAGCCATTTCCTCCCTCAGAGCAGATCCAGGCAATTGTTTCAGCCTGTGCAAAACGAAGAAGAGGTGGAAAAGAACCAGTGGGGTTAGGACAAATGCACAAAGGCTGGGACTTCCTAAAGCGCATCAGCTGCCAACAGTGAGATACTTTCTGCCGCAGCAGCAGAGCAGATCTGTATGTCCTCCTCCTTGACCCTGCTGAAGGCTGCCAATCCTGAAATGTTCAATCAGCTGTTTGTGGTCCCTTCCCCTCCCAATAATGAGAGACAAAACTGCTGGCAAGAGGGAAAGAGAAGGGAATTTATGAGTTTTTACAAGTTGATTTGGGCTATGAGAACACGTTACCAGCCCTGCTTGGAGTCAGCTCCAGAAGCATCTGGAGCAAGCTGTTTTTCCACCCTGACTTCTCTGCCACTAAGTCCCTTCATATCTTTGAGAGGTGTGCATTGAGCCCAGCTCTTTAATGTGGTCTGGTGGGAAATTGGTACATTTTCAACCAACATGGGATTTAATCCCTTAATTTTTTTGATTTGCTGTATGCTTGTCGTTGTCTAATATAAAGAAATGACTTGGATTTTAAAAGAAACAATTGAAATAATTTCTATTTGACAAATCAGAACAAATTCACCCTAAAGAGACTGGTATCATTTAATACAGATTATCTTCTCTTTATTTGTAGCTCCACTAAACATACTTTGCCAGGTGTATCCTAATTCTGCACAGATTTTTCTCTTGAATCATGTTACATTCATGTCTGACTTCTTTGGTGCAAAATCCCATCATTAAATTCATTATTTAACAGCATATTCAACACTGAGATGTGACTGTAACTGCTGGTTTGTGTTTATAACTAAAGATCCTCTCCACAAAAACAAGAGATCACCAGAAGTTCTGCAAACCTAAGAGAATTTAGGTCCATTAATTGTGATGAAAGCACATCTTTAGTGAAATCAAGAGAGGAGGAATAATATAGGAAAGTCTTATATCTGAGAATTTGCTATCATTTGACAGATAATTGCACAGAAACAGTGATTTTAGAGGACTAGGTATTTTTTTAAATACTTTGGTTCAGACTAATTTAGATTGCTTGGTTTTACCCCCCATGTAACTACCTTTGATGGCATATTATACATATAAGAAAAAGAGAATTTATTTCTGAGTTGGGAATAGGTTTTTAATCAGACTCAGTAATGTAAATAGACCTCTGTTTAAAAGTTCATTCAAAACTGAGTACTGGTGTGTATTTAAGTGCCCTGTATGCTGGAGTAGAAATGTCCCCCAGTGTTTAACCAAAAGCATGTTTAATGTGTGGTTTTGTTTTGTTTTTTTAATGTGTAACAGTAACTGAGGCTGGCTTTGGTGCTGACATTGGGATGGAGAAATTCTTCAACATCAAATGCAGAACATCTGGCTTGGTTCCCAGTGTTGTTGTAATTGTTGCTACAGTGAGGGCTTTGAAGATGCATGGAGGTGGGCCAAATGTAAGTTTCTGCACCTTTCTTGGAAAAATCAAACTGTTGCTAATATTTGAAATACGTAAAATACCTTGATCTAAGAAATATTTGGGGTAGTCTATGGGGCAGTATTTAGATAACCCTTCTGAGATACCTCGTTGTATAGATGTGATCTCTGAAAATTAAGCGGAAAATTATCACTCTAAAGTTAAGCCACAAATGAAAGAAGAGGGACAAAAGAGCTCTGGAGAAGTACTATATCTTGCAGAGCAGTGGAAGTTTATTGCATTAAAATAAAAGCTGTAAGACACACACACACACACACACACACACATATATATATTCTTTTCCCTGCCTTTCGAACTAGCATTTGGAAGTGCACTGAAGTCATCACAGGCTGGGAAATTTCTCAGCTGAGGAGGAATGAGACGAGTTCGAGTTGCAGTATATGAGTGGAAGTAGAGAACATTGTCAGTGAAGGTTTTGAGATTTCTTTCACTCCAGTAGTGGGTACCCCTTATGTCCTTTTATTTTGCTTAGATTAATTCCCTCGGGGATGCTGAAGTAACTGATGAAATTTTGTGTAAGTGTTTTCCTGGTGTACCAAGAGTCACCAGTGTATCATTTTTTGCTGTCTAAGCCACAAAGAGATCTTACAGATTACTGATTGTAGGAATGCTCCCTGAATGTGCAGTCAGATCAGACTCTGTTAGCCAAGCAGACAGACACTTAACTCCTAGGAACACTTTCATCTGCCCAGCAACATGCTAGAGAGTGATGCTGCCAGGGAAACAGTCACACTGGGTGAAAATACCAGAGCTGTTTCCACAGCCACAGAATTTTAGAATGCATGGTTTCCCTTACAGCTAATCTTCTCTAAGAGTTAAAGCTGAGCTACACTTTTTTGGTCTTTCAGGTTGATATGATGATATCATTTTCTTTCATTTTGGTACACTTCTAATGCATGTTTTCTTTATTTTAAATAATATTTCTCCATCCCTATCAAGGCAAGTATATTTTCACATGTGTTATCACTCAGGCTAGTAAAAATAGGACTTAAATATGTCTTAATAACTGTCTCTATTTCTGTCTCACTTGTGTCCTTAGAAGTTTAAAGGTTTCATTTGTTTACAAATGTGATGCATTCATCACTGAGGCATGTAGAGTACCAGATACTTTTACTGGGAGGTTAGCTATAAAAAGGACTAATGCTAGAGACAAAAGTAAGTCTGATGCCTGGGATTGATGTTAGGTGGTCCTTGGAGACTCAGTACAGTACCTCAGTACTCTCGTAATGCACTCTGCATGTATACCTTTGTGCTTTCCCACAAATTACTTGCATGCAGTTCCTTGCCATGGGCAGTAATTGAAGGACATCAAAGATGATGTTCTTCTGTGTTGCTGTTATTTCTTCAGCTGTTGGAAGTTGCTGCCTATTGTCTTTGCACTGCTGGTGTGCTGTAACAACATGTAGAATGAGATACAGCTGCCTCCCCTAGTAATCTTTTGCAACTAATTGCTGAGACACTACCTGTGTCTCGCTACCCAAGTACAATAGGAAGTGTTGCTATTGTTTGTGTGCTGGTGCAGCTTGGAATAGAACACAAGCTGCAGTCAGGCTGTGATGCTGTGTGCACTAGTATGGGTTAACTGGCAGTACAGAAAGCAAGCAAAATTGCACTTCAGACCCTTTAGGGTTATGACTAGTATAAATCTATGATGACTTTGATTGTTTATTATTACCTGATCCCAGGTAACTGCTGGTGCCCCCTTGAAGAAAGAATACACAGAAGAGGTAAGAGGAACTGTTATAAAACTTAAAAGAGGTTTTTGTGTAAAGGAACAAAATAATATGGTGTACAGAGAATCAGAACTTCTCCTTGCTCTGGCTGGACAGTGTGCAGCCTCAGGTTTGACAATAGCATGCTCTAATGCTAACATTCAATGAGCATCTCTAACAGGCATTGCCAACAAGTAAAACCACCTCATCTTCCCTCAGCCCCGTTGTGTTACCCCTCTTAGGTGTATGATGTGTGTGACTGCCTGATGGATTGTAGTGAACTGAAATAGCTGAAAAATAACCTTTTTTCAGTAGTTTTTCCAGGACCACTAAGTTTTCAGCCTGATCAACAAACAGGCATTTGTAGAAGCACAAGAGCAGAGTGGTATAAGGGTCAAGGACACTCCCTGAAATTAATGATAACATAGCCTGTTCATTAAATAACTATTTTAATATGTTTATGCTTCACATTTGGGGTGGGATGTCACTCTTCAAACAAAAAGTGAATTCTGCTGGTTTGTTTTCTTTGTCACTCCACTACAGACAAATTCTGGTCTTCTGCTTGTATGAAGCTAAGGATATGTGTTTTGTTATAACTAAGACGAGGCCTAGAAAGTGTGAGCTAAAAGAGTAAATAAGGAAATCCAGTAATGTGCTTTTATCTGGGTTATGTATGTGTATGTATGAACTCTGCGTCTGACACATGTGTGAGTCAAACCCCACCCCACTACTGCAGTCTGTTTATAAACTTTGCAAACAGCAGACTAACATCCCTTTCACAATCATGACAAGCAACCAGTCATCAGCTGCACCATCTTCCTGTGTCTCAGAAGAGAGCAATGGGTTCATGTACAAGTTTTGGGGACTACTTAGTTTCTTAAAAATGTCTCATGCTTATTAATTGGAATGAGAATTAATAAGTGCCAGAATACTTTCGTCTGGAAGAATTTCGCTTGCCTGCAACTGTCATGATCAGCACTGTTTATGTTCACTTAAGTTTATGAAAAATTCTTTGGCTGGAGAAGACTTTATGTATCTTATCATTTCCATTAATTTTTATTTAATTGCCCAGAACCTCCAGCTGGTAGCTGATGGCTGCTGTAATCTACAAAAACAGATTCAAATTGCTCAGCTCTTTGGAGTTCCTGTTGTGGTTGCTCTAAATATCTTCAAGTAAGTCTGCTTTTTCATTACTCTTGTGAGTAAATACACAGTTCAAATTCCTCGCTTTTCTTGGTTTTTAAATTATTGAATTTGGCATGAACAAAGAAGCTTTTAAAGAATTTCCTTTTTGCATCATGATTATAAAGATATTTAAGTTCTTAGCTTGTTCTTAAGGTTTTAAAACCAACAAAAAAAAAGTATATACTATTATGGAGCTGATAATCATCCATGTTAATTAGCTATAACGATTACTAAATTTTCTTGAAACGTGTAAGTACATATGCTGTATATAAATGCATTTTGTATATGGCACAATTTCTGTATGTACCTGCTTTACCACTGCTGATGGTAAAATTAGGCTAAGTTTATTAGGTTGTAAAAGAGAACTAACTAAACAAAATAATGAGATGGGACTGTTTGGTTGGCAGAACTGACTCTCCAGCTGAGGTTGATCTGGTGTGTAAGATTGCAAAAGAGTCCGGAGCATTTGATGCTGTACCCTGCAATCACTGGGCGACTGGTGGTAGAGGAGCAGTAAAATTAGCTCAAGCTGTGGAAAAGGCAGCCAATCAAAAAAACAGTTTCAAATATCTCTACAGTTTGGAGGTAAGATTTCTCCCTCTCCCTCCCTCTCCCTCCCTCTCCTTCTCCCTCTCCTTCTCCCTCTCTCTCTCTCTCTCTTTCATTTTTTTTTAAAATGAGTGCATTCTGCATCAGAATTGGATTTAAAGCAAGAAGAACATTCAGAATCTTGAAACAAAGTTATCTAAAATACTTGGAAAGGAACTTGCCTTGGTTTAAAATCATAAAAGCTGGAGAGAACAAGTAATCTGTGGCTTTTCTAATCAGGGAGCAGGATACTTGCTGGTAATGATCGTTACTTAGCGCATTGAACGATACATCTGATACTTTCACGTTTAACATTAAAGTATGTATGCAGATGGAACACTCACCAGTTATTTTGGGAGACTTCTCCAAAGATCTCACAGTCATAGTATTCGTCCTGTCAGTCAGATAAAAGGAGATGTTGTTGCTGTCTCATGGTCCCAGGTATTGCACCAAGTTGTGGCTTCCTGAAGCGTTCATTTTCTATATGAAAAGGATGTGACAGGTAGCATGTCCATGCTCATCCCAGACATCTGCCCAGCCCAACCAGGTCAACGCAGAGAGGAGGCACTGCCCTTACCTGCACCCACCTACACAGCCAGCCCTCAGGTGAACACAAAGAGCACAGATGACCCAGTCCTGTCCTCCTCTCCCAATGATCAGGCTGGAATCTGCCAGTACAATACGGTACGCACAGTACACGGGTCACTACTGCTGCTGCTGCTGGCCCCAGGTCCTCAGTCTATTCAGGAGCAGCCCCCAGGGCTTCTGTCCTGCTCCAGCTGATGGCACCAGAGTCCACAAGCCCTTGGGGTTCACAGCTCACTACAGCTGCTGGGCACAGCCCTTTCCTCGCACTCTTTGTCCTCATAGGTACACATTTAGAGCAGAGAGCACACCCGCACAAAAGGCAGTCAGAAACCAGATTTAATAAGAATAGCAAGGTCCTCAAGCACATAGCTCAGTTAGTCAGGCTACTGGCCAGACACTTTGACACACAACTGACCCCTTCTTCCTCTATTCTCTCATTTTCTTCCCACGCTTGTTCCTTTTCGATCCGCTTGATTACTCCTTTTTCCCATCTTTGCTCCTTCCACTAAACAATCTTTACATGTTCCACAATCCTCTTTGAAAATCCCATAGAGTCCTGCACTGCTATATGCAATCTCTTCCTTTCATTTGCAAAGTTTTCTGATCAAAGATTTTCCCCATTGGCCCACCTTGGTGCATTTCACACCAAGGACAATGGTCTTATCTTCCCTTGGATTGTCATAGGAAGCTGGCAATTCAGTGTGCTCCAATTTTCACTGATTAGGTTTTTCCAGTGATTACATTACAGAGTATTCCTCCACCTATCATTGTTCCTCTGATTTTTGCTGGGGCTTTGGGGCTAATTTGCTTAGCCCTTAGAAAACCTATCAAAGGATAGTATGGTCCAAGTTTCAATACTATGTCTGCCAGAGTTAGTGACTCTTTTTCCATGCCTTGGAAACTGCCTGTTATAGCAGTTGTCTGCAAGATAACATCACAGCAGTGTGAGCTGTCAAGAGGAGCTTGGACCTCTGGGAGCGCTGGAGATGCTGGGGTACCACTGTGCTGGCAGAACATTTGGAGGGACATACTGCCAAGAAGGTTATACAAATGATTTCTCAGGGCATTCCTGGCTATCCAGATGTGGGTGGGTTTAAATTTGAGCAGCCAAACAGTCTTCTCTGGCTCCAAGGAACCCCTTGTCAAGTTTCAGATCCTGGGCCCATGCTACTTAAGTTTCTTTAGAAAATGTTCAAATGCTATTTTTTTTTTACAAGAGAACCTCAGCTTCATTTTTTGTAAATGGCTGGAAGATCCTGTTTTGATTCTTCTCTCCAGAAAAAAGTTCAGCCTGAGGTAGATATGCCCTGTGTTCTCTCTCCTCCTTGATATGCACCCTGTATCTGTTGCACCCATTGTATTTTTTCTTTCCACCTCCCCTGCTGTTTTACAAAATGTCAGTAATCCAGCCAACCCATACCAGTATTAACCCCTGCCCTGACAGAATAGATGGAAATATTTTGGGGATATTAGTGCTGCAGCATGTATTCGAGGCATTTTACCCATGCAACAATTTTACAGCTGAAAAATGGACATTGTATAAGCCTTTGTAATTTTGTCTCTACTGAGATGCTCTGAAAACTGAGGCTATCTTCTTGTGGGGCTTGTGTAATAAAATGGGGGGAAAAATTTTTGAGAAATACATGTAATAGTTTTCCCCACTGGACACTTGTGTTACAGGGAGAGCACAGTAGCCTTTGACAAGGTTCACACTTAAAGCTCTGATGTTCCTATACACTGTGTAGCTTACAATCTGGTGGTAGGAGTGAGTAAAAGGGATTAGTAGGGGTGGACTCTGCCTATAAAGAAAATCAGATTGATTTCCACTTTAATGTCTTTTCCAGACATGTCGTTTCGTGCTGTGTTGCATAAGCAGCATGATCTTAAGCACAAAGGGAATGAATCACATCTTTATATCAACTTAGTATCCCGTGACTTCACACGAGTATTGTAAGCCTCAAAAATACGTTGAAGGGATTTTATAAAAACATATAAAGGTTTCTAAATACTGTAAAAAAGTACATTCAGGCCAACAAAAACAGTGAAGTGTAAAGTTCAGACTTCTGTTTCATCCTTTCTGTGCAAAGGATGGGGACTGAAGCAGCTGTAAGTAGGAGAGTGAAACAGCAATGCTGTCACTTTTATAGTATGTAGGTCAGTTGGTTACTACACTCACAGAAAAGTGAAGGAAAGCCACCTCTCCCAAATAAGCCTGCCCTGATTTTTTTATTGTTGTTGTAGCAATTTTGAGGTGTGGTTTCTGCTGTTCAAAGGGGTAAAATTGTGAAATTTAAGGAAGATAAGAAGCAGTAAAATGGGATTCAGCCTGATTATTCCCCCCCTCATTGTGCCTAAAGGGGGTGTAAGTGAAAGGACATAGCTACATCCCTTACCTGATTGTCAGATTTGTCTGGTTACTTGAATAATATTAAGTCCCAGTTGCCTCAAGTTTCACAGGATTTACTGTGGTTGGGGTTTTTTTTCTGTGCTTTCCCTTTTGGAGGGTCAAAGAGGGGAAATACTATGCTTAAAACCACTACCACTTCATTTGTGTATCTCTCTGTCTTCATG
Source organism: Phainopepla nitens (assembly GCA_013400175.1). Lineage (NCBI taxonomy): Eukaryota > Metazoa > Chordata > Aves > Passeriformes > Bombycillidae > Phainopepla > Phainopepla nitens. Next base: position 318,825 of record VXBQ01010805.1, read on the forward strand.
GGATTGCTCTACTGTTCCCTTTACTCCACGTCTCCATTTAATCTTTTGATGTCTATGCACCTTGTTTTCCTGTCAGGAAACATCATCAGAATTTGCTTCCAGAACTGGCTATAATTAGAAAAATTTCCAACAACACAGACCACTGTAGCTGTAACAGGTTCATTCAATATTTTGATCTTTTGTTAGAAAGCATCACCCAGGGTATTTAAAAAAAAAAATTCAAACCCTTATATTTAAACCTGGTTTATATCCTTTCTTTCTAGTTAGAATAAACTTCACAGTAAGCTATATTATTAGTGTGCAGTCAGACATATAATTAGAGGATAGCCCAGGTCAAGTGGGCTCTCTTTGTTTCATTTTTTTTCCAAATGCATTCATCTCTACAGTGTTTTATGTAATTTCCAAATATGTCTCTGAAAACAAAAGCTTCCTTGAAGGATGTTTACAAATGTGTATAGTGTGAGAAGAACACTAGAAGAAAGTATTTTCTAGATCTGTCAAATGCTGGTTAAAAGTTGAGAAGCAGCTGGTTTTTTCTGAGGTATGTTTATACATTTATACTGTCTTGTCCAGTGATACCTGAGCATGTGCCAAATAAGCAGTTTTAGACATTGGACACCACACAGTTGTATCAGTTCAGGACTCAGGCTCTGCTCCTGTTCAGTATCATAGCGAGCTAGTCTAATTAGAAGACTGCTAATTTTATTCCTTGAAGCATCTAATCTGGTCTCTTTAAATTCCCTTGGGTGTCATTCCATGACACTCTTCTATAGTCCCATGTTTAGACGGCTTTCTGGGTTCTCTTTATTTATTTCTCTAAGCAGGCAATATTTTTTTATCCTAGTGGCTGCTGCTTGTAGTTTGACTTTTTCTTAGTCTTGATTATAGCAAGGATTTGTTTTACATTTGGTATAAGATGAACAAATATTTTTGAGAGGTTTGAATGAGAATAGCTCATATATGGTTTTGGGAGTGTGTATGTGTGGCAGTCATTTCATGGATCAAATACAAGACATGACCTATGACAAGTAAATAGTGCACCGTTGCTGCTGTAAAAGTGTAAGAAAAGGACAGAAACAGATAAAATGTACCCCAAAATGCTTACAGTATTAGGAATTGTACCGGTCAGGGGAGTGGTTCAGGAGCAAGGATAAGTTTTCATATCATAGACTTCAGAGTTTATAGCATAGCTTAAAATATTATTGGCAATAATTGAAGTAAATACTGTGGTATTTTGTGGTTTTAGTATGGATTTTTGCCCCCTCTGCACAATAACCTCTATTAAGTTACTGTTGAGTTGGTTTCTTGCAGAGTTTCTCTTCAGTGTTTGAAGGATGGGTCTGTTTAAAAGGCCTCCTGAACTCTTTGTGAAATCATCTGTGGCGGTTTATTTTAATATATATTCCTGCTACATATGGAAAATATCAAAATATCAATCCTCTTATCACTGTTGGCTTCTCTTCTGGGTTCAGTTTTCTTGAAGTATGGGTCTTTAAGTTGCAGCAGAAAGCTATTACTCAAAATAAACTTGACTGAACCATTAAAAGTAAGTTTAGATAACTAGGGGGAGGAAAGGAGTGCATGGAAACGCATCCCATTCCCAAATTTCTCTGGCTTCAGTGCCTGTTCTTGATCAGGGGAAAGCGGGAAGCTATATTCTTCACTAATCCACGCCTGTTGGGTGACCTGCCTTCACTATCCTGGTCTTCTCTCTTCTGCTGTAGTGAACTCTCCCTTGACTTAGAGCAGCCCTCTTCAACCTGGGACAGGAAGCATAGGTCTGGAGAAGGCAGGCATTAGCTTTTTGAGAGATACATTGCCCCTTCCTGCAAGTGGCTGGAGTGGAGTGGGTGCTCGGGAGGTGAAGAAAGGAGGACAGGCATTTGGCATGAGGCAGGATCAGCATATCTGTCTGGTCAGTGAGTTAGCACTGTTCCCTTAAAAGAATGACATGGTGACCTGACAGATATTATTGAAGAGCCTCAAATCATTGGATTTTTGCTGCACTGGAAAACTAAATTGAAGACTGTAAAGGTCACAAATGGGAGGGAAGAGAAGGGGTTGTTCCAGCCTTCCAAACTTGTTAGATGACAACTTTTTTTGACAGTGCTATGCCTTCAGGTAATATCATGACAAATGGAAATATTTCCAGGTTATACAGTGAAAGTTGATTGCACAAATATTTTGGCAGGGTGCAGTGCATTGCCTGGCCAGCCTGCAGAACAAAGGAGAGCTTTCTCAGCTTGGTACCATCCACTGAGAGCGAGGTTGAATAGCAGCACTTCTCAGGGAGGCATTCACACACTTAGCGGCCTCAGCACCAGTATTTTTCTTCCCCTGCTGGGACCCTAGTAATAGTTTGGGCAAATCTGGAGCATGTGAGTCCAGAGTTTTGTCTACCCCTGCCTCTGTTGTGCTGTGGCAGTATGGTGTGGGCTGTCACTTATCTAATTTCTTCCAATCTTTGCTTCAGCTGTCACAGACAATGAGTCACTCAGAGGGGTCTAAGGGTAGCATCAAAACAGTGAAAACTCTGCCAGCAGTGGTTCTCTGTGCATTATTTTCTGTTCCGTCTGTGGTCTCCCAAAGGAACAATGAGCTGTGAGTGATGAAGGAGGAAGAGTTGTGTCAGTGGAGGAGAAGACTCCTTGGTTCATGTACTGGGAGAGGAGGAGCAGCTTGAAGAGGAAGGCACAGTCAAGAAGGGCTTATGGGGTCTGGGTTTGAGGATGCCAACCTCCAGGGTAATGTCTCAAGGCAGAGTGTTTCTTATAATTTGCAAACTTCTCATCTTTTCAGTCCCAGTGATTGAATGGGAGGTGTGAGGGGGTGCCAGGGGTACTTTCTGTTCCCTCCACTAATACCATGAAGTCACTAAGCCATGAAAGCCATCCATTGTGTGTCTGCTGTCACACCAGCCGAGCATACCTCTGCTCATTTGTCTAGGAAGCAAATAGCTTCTGTATTGTTCTCTATACAGCATGGAGTTCAGTCATGTGTGGACCTGATCGAAAGTCCTTAAGTACTGCTGGGGTGGGAATAAATAAAATTATGTATGGTCCTTACTGCAACTTTTCCTAGTAATTGATGGTGATTGTTTTCTGAAATGCAGGCAGTGCTGCCTTGCAGCGTATGCTGGGCTTTAAACTATTTCCCCCCTCCCCTCTACTGCCAGTAAGATACCTAGCGGTGAAGCCACATAAAGAAGAATTCCATAGGGCTGTACTACCCACTCCTCCCACTCCTATCAAAGAGATTTCTGTGGAGTCTGGACATTTGTGTCATTGAATTGGGTGTTCTAGGGTCGGAAGCTATCTTTCTGCCACTCCGTCTCTTTATTTGTGGATGTAGGCTCTTGACGGCTCTGTACTTTTATTTGTTTTCCTTATTTCCCTATTCTTTGCATAGAACAATTTTCTTAGGCACAGCTGGGCCTTCAAAGTTGGGGAAATGGAAAATAAATCTGTAAGGCCACAGGCTTAGGTGTTGATTCACAAACTGTTTAGCTTGACTAAAAATGCTTTTCCACAAATTAAAAAACAAATTCTTGTCCTGTGCCAGCAAAGGAAGAGGAGTGCTAAAGACTTGGAAGTCCTTTTGTCAGACACAGATCTCCTGGAACCAGAATACACAGATACTTTAATAAATGCGTTTTTATTTTATCCAAGGGAAAAGCTAGGAGTTTGAATGTGCAGAGTCAGCTATTGTTTTAGCACTGCACTCTGTCACCCCCACACAGCACCTTCAGCCATACTCCCATCATGTTTTCATTTGGCAGCCTTCCCAAGAAGAGGAATGAGTGGTGTCTGCATACTGTTTCACTTAGCCAGAGATTCTTCTTTATTGCTTTCAGTGAATGTGTAAGTTTAAAAAAAAAAGTGCCACTGCCTTGAATTTTGAATTATATTAAGCATTTCTGCTAAAACATAAACAGCTTAGTAACAGTAAGCCCACAGGTTGTCACCTTATAATTAAAGTGGTGATGTCATAATTAAAAATAGGCAGTGAGACTAAAGTGAATGTTTAAAGTACTCGAAGTATTAAATGTGTAAGTTACAAGTAAATAGTGCTTTTGTATATTCTCTGGTTAAATGCATGTGTTTTCAACATAATCATAGTTTTGTTGGGGAATAAAGTAGTTATAAGTATTTGTGTTGTATAACTGTGATGGGATCCTGTCAGACAGTGCTGCACTGATGGGCATTCACTTACAGTACTCAATTTAAACTAGATAATACCAGGGCTTCTCTTAGAAGTGGTACTCAGTTGCAACCTAGTGGAATGTAGTGTGACTAGGGACTTACTGCTGTTGTCTCTGGCTTTGCAGAAAAGTGTTCTGTTGGTGAGGAAGTCAGGAGGATGTTTAAAAGCAGAAGAAATGAAGGAGGAAGGGAACAAGGGTTGTTTTCAGCAGTCTCAGGGATTGGCTGTGGGGAGTTAAAAAGATTAACTCCTTTCTCCGGTAGCCGAAGAGCTTAAAAAGTCAGGTGTCCAAATTAGGATGCAAAAGATGGAAATCTTGAGCATAGTCTCAGACCAGATTCCTGGTAATATGCATGCTTTTTTTCACTTAATACTGACTGTTGGCAGCAAGACTGATTTCAGGAATCCTAGCCAAGATGTGTGTCCCTGCCCAAACTTGCTTTTTCTGCTGGTGTATTTCAGTGCTCAGGTTTTAACAGTTTGAGCAATTCTTCCTGCTTCGCACGGGCTTTGCCTTTATGATAAGGTGGATGTGTGAACTGATATGGGTTGCAGTAGGGTTTTTTTGCCTGGGATGTATTTTAGCCTGGATGACTTTCTCTGGTATGTGCAGCTGCACAAAGAGCGATGCTGCCTCAGTTTCACTGGCACGTGGGTGAATGTGAGCAGCAGAGGAAACAAGGATGAAAGGAATATCTATTGTAGCTGGTCTGCTGTCCATGGAAATCCTTATCATGCCCCACATGAAAAAAAAGATAACCTGAAGTCAGCTGTTAGAAGTGAAGGAAGAGATGAAGAATAAAGGAAATGGGAGAAAAGCAGAAATAAAACCTATTAAATTATGTTTTAGTGAAAACATTGCTATTCATAGTAAAGAAAGAAAGAAGATTGTGTAATCCACAGCACCACTTGGCACTGATATCATGTCTTGCAAGTGAGATGGACTGGAAGTGGCAGTATGGCTGGATGATAACACTGGTATGATTCAGTTTAGATAATCATAACGATCAATACAGGCTCTCACCTTTATCAGTGCTGATTTCACGGTTTAATCATTCTCTATCAAGTAATTAAATGTACAGCTACACAGATACTGGTTTTTTTGAAAGCAGTTTATGCTTTAGCACTTTGTCACGCTTTAACCTAGGAGATAATCCTGTTTATGGTGTGGATGCTTGGCAGCCTCAGCAAGCGCGTGTGTTTGTGCTTGCCTCAGAGGCAGCATATGGCTTTGGTGGTTCTAAATGTGTGAGATTTCAGAAGTGAACATTCTCTCTGACAGGAGCAGCAAGATTGGTTGTTTCTGAGAGAAGCCTAAGGAACTGTCAGCAGATATTTTTATTGTGTGGCCCTGTAGCATCTTCTCATATTCAGTGTAAATTTACATTAAGTATTTTATGTCACCATTTTCTCAGGAAGCTAACATTGGATTTGGAATGAATTCTCTCAAGCCATCGTAATTCCTTCAGCAGTAGTACTAATAGATAGTTGCATACCTATAAAAGTCAGGTTGTGCCCAAAGCCATAGTGTCTGTTGTTTATCTGTCACCTAATCTTCGCCTGAATGTACTTAGCTGTTCAACAGTCACAACTTTACATAAGGGAACTGAGAAGAGGGATAGCTTTTATTGTTGAACATAAATCTTCCATGCTTTTGACACCTTGGACATGTTACAACTTTCCTTCTCACCCTAGCTGTCTAAGTGGCAGAGGTGCTATGGAATCAAGTTGCTGTTGATAGGGGTGTGTCAGCACTCCTCATTTTCATCCTCCTTCTCTTAAGACTCTTGGTGATGGCCTGCAAATGCTTGCATCAGCACAGCTAAGGGTGCAGCATTGGAGTTTGCTAGTGGGAATGAACAACTGGTTCAGGAAATTCCTGAGGCTGTTGTTAAAAATTCTCAGACAAAAGTGAGAGATGTTGTCTTGCTTCTGGCCTGGACAGGGTTGGTTTTTGCAGCAGTTGGACCTTCCAACACGGCACAGCCAAGAGGTTATTCTATACCATGTCACGTCATGGTGGCAGTGGAAAAGGAGTTACTTCCTGGGAGAAGGCATTCCTGGAGAGTCTTGGTGGGGACACTAAACTGGAGAGTACCATTCCCAAACCACAGCAGATGTGAAATTACTCTTTTTTTAAGTATCTGAGATATGTGGTTTCACTGGCAGACATTTGACCAAAGTATATAGGGCACAAATAGGTAGTTCACATGACTTTTTTTTCTTTTTTTAGGTAAGTCTGGTATCAGCTGGAGCAAAAATGCAGCTTAAAATCCCCTAATGATTTAGTGAATAGTGCAGTAGCAGTCTTATTTTTCAGCCCACTTCTCCATGTGAATTAGGATCCTTGCTACATATGGTGGATGTCTTTGCCCATCAGTAAGACTGTTTTTATAGTGAAGTGCTGAATAATCAACAGTTTTGTTGAAAACCAAAAGCTAAACAAGCGTCTTGTAAACGTCCATGCTTCTGCTATGCAAAATGTGTCTTGAATTAGTAGAACTTATTTTCTGTTAAATACCATTATGGCACTTTCAAGGAAAATGAATTTTTATTTCTTGTGTAAAGCACTAGGTGTTTTTAGTTTGGAAAACGTTTCTTTAAATTAAAGTGAAGTTTCCTAGCAGTATTACTTGATAACTGAAACACAGGAATCTTTTTAGCTTGAAATGCCCTGTTACACTGTGATTTTTAGATAACGCCTTGAAAGTCCCACTAAATACTAGGAAACAGGTGGATCCTTAGCATGGTGTAGTGTACTCCTTTCCCTACTCCTGAAACTTCAGGAAGGAAGCATATCTGAGAGCGTGCATGTGCATGGGCTGTGTTAATGTCCATAGCACATCTGTGCCTTCCTGCTGGTTTCTGTCTGAATTTGGCTCAGCCAGGACTCACCTGGACTCTGCTGAGATAAAATAGGCTCAGACTCTCCTCTGACACCATGAGGTGTCACATTGCCTCCCCTGTTTGTACGCGCACGCCTGGCAAAAACATGACTGGCTCAGGAAACCACTTTTTTTTGCCATCCACATTCCCACAACTCCTTCCTCAATGGTGATTCTTCTGAGGCTTCATTTGCAAAATTTGAGGTGTGGGTACTGACCAAAAAAGTATCTGAAATTCTGGTAAAAGAAAAAACAAATCAGGAAAAAACCACAAACCATCAATTCATAGGGATACAGTTTGACTGTCCAGCTCAGACTCAGTCATGCAACACACTGCACATATCCCAGGAGAAGCAGAGTGCCACCATTGTCATTAAAGCATTCTCCTCTGATGTTAGCCAGAGCCCTGCTGGGTTTCTTTTGGAAAATGCGGCTGTGGTCATTGAAAGGGGGCTGAAGGCACAGTAGTTATACTGCTGCCAAATTAGTTTGAAATGTTTTGACACAAATGCAAGTTGAATCTAAATGTCCATCTCCATCTCAGTGAATTTACTGAGGTTTAAGCAGAAAGCCATTTGTTTCGTTGGCCCGCTGACAACAGGGAATGGAATTCCTTTTGCCTTTCCATTTGCCATTGCTGTTAGTCTTTACTGCAAGCAAACAGCACCCAAAAGACAAATTAACAGACGTGTTTTGCATTTCTCCCACTGTGTTGAACACTGCCATGGATATGGACGTATTTAATAATCACCCTGAGACAAGTTTCATCTCGTGATGGCTGTCCATGACACTAAGTACTGCATTCAGCTCCCTGCTGCCAGGAATTATACCCAGGATATTTGCAATGTGCTATCTCCAGTCCTGATTAGATTTTTTTGCACTGCTTGGATTCCTGTAAAACGCATGATGTTGGGAATGTGACATTATTCCACCCAATTAAGGTGCAGTAATTGTATAGTGAGCATGTTCAGAAAGTGGCCTTCTTTAAACCCGTATTTGAAGTTTCAAATCTGAGGGGAGAATTTTATCTGAGCCTTAGTAGCTTTTAACTGCCTTACATTTGAGGTATTTGGAAGTCTGGAGAGATTCTTTTCTTGTGATGTCTCTGTTACTGGAGTTCTTATTAATGTAAGCTTTAATTTTTCTAAAATTCAATCATAACTACAAAAAAGATCAACCTGACAAAACCCCTTCAACTCATGTATCTTTGCAGAAGAAGGACTACTTCCAGACAGGCATTGCAAAAATGTAGTTAACTATGGAACTTGCTATGAATGCACCAGATAGAGTTCATTATTCACAAATTAATTAATTTCTTGCTTTTGTTAGAATAAAATAATACATTTCTATTTCGTGTTCTGGTGCTTTTTGTATTGCTTGAGATTACCAAGCCTTCTTCCCCAAGTGGTTACATCTCTAGATTTTGTTTAGCACGTATTCCACGTGTGTTGTTAATTAAATATGCTACAAGTTACTGATGACATATTCCCTTCAATACTGCACACATCTCTGGCCATCTATAGTCAGCACTGAATTAGCTGGACTCACGGTTAAGATCCCTCTCAATCATCCTGTTCCTCTTGAAAGAAGTCAGAGAGTGGCTTGTTCAAAATAGGCCAGAGAAGTCACAATTGCTGTTTCTTGGGTCATTAAAAACAAAGGAAAGAGAAAGAGCAAATAGGAAGGAGGTTTTTTTCTTTAAATACACAAAAATGATGGCAGAAAAGGTAAATGCCTGATCTGTTCACAGAAAAACTTTATTGAAAATCTATTAACAGACTGAATGTGAGAGTCTGTTTCTGCCTTCAAATAGAAGCTGTGAAAGAACTTGTTCGGTTTGAGCTGGTATGAATACTCTTGGAGACTAGGATTGAACTTAGTGACTTGAGGTTTCAAAATGAATTCTAGAATGCTTTCATATTTTTTTTTTAAGTGTCCAAAGGGCTTTACAATATCAAAGCTACAATTAAAAATATGCATCTTAAAAAGGATAGGAGGTAAGAATAATAAATAATAAAAGAAAATCACAATCAAAGGAGCAATGATGGGTCAGGAATTTTCTGATACAATTTTTCATTTTTCAGGGGAACCTTTCCTGGCTACCTTCTACCTTGCCTTGTCCACTTGTGTAGGTTATCTTTATTCTGAAATGAATCTTTTTTGTCTGGTGATCCCTGTTAACTCCGTGGAGATTGCAGTGTAGATTATCTCTTCATTCTTATACCTAGATGGCAGTAATTTTCTCCCCCTACTTCAGATGAGTGTAAGCTCATGTTGTCAACTCTGTAATGCACAAATTGTGCAGCTTCCAAATGATGGAGTAGCTGAAATCATGGCTGTTAGTTCATGTACCTGTAGCTGTGTATCGTATCCATCGCCAGTGCTCTTTACTCTGTCTCATGCTTTAGGAAGCCTGTTTAACAAGGATGAATCTAAATGACAGATTCAGAGACCTCACTCAGCAAACAAGATCCTGGTTTCTCTTGGCTAATGTTCATCTCTATATTGTTTCCTTGTCTCTGCAGCTTCCTATTGTTGAAAAAATAAGGATCATTGCTCAGAAGGTGTATGGAGCTCAGGATATAGAGTTGTCTCCTCTTGCGCAGTCTCAAATTGATTGTTACACCCGACAGGTAAGAGCACCGGGGAGCTATGCAGGCAGGTACCTGCTGGATGCAAGTCTTGGGAAACTTCAGGGTGTAAAATGTTCTCAGACTGGAGTGTTAAGTCAAGCTTTGCTGGAGGGCATGAGCTTACTCGTGGTAGTAAACTGTGGATGTCACTATGGATTGGTTTAGATTCGATAGAACAGAATGGTTTTAACCTTGAAAGCGATCTCCTGTGAGATATGAACGGTGTTCAGAATACTTCTGAGATTGTCCATGAAACTGTACTTTCTATGCAGTTTGGGTTACTCTCTTAAACCTGACAACTGCATATCTGCAAAAGTTGCTGCTAGCAAATGTAACCAGTTGTAGCATAAGAGTGTTCATTTGTATCTGCAAAAAAGTGTTTGCAAACACAGGAAGATCTGTGCACAGCTAGGCGCATAGATAACAAAGGTCCCAATATTTGTAAAATCTTTTGATTTTCTGTTCCTATTACTTTCAAGCAGTTATGAGTACTAGAACATGAAATAAATCACCTATACTGAAGCATGTGGGAGTATGTTACAGTTTGAAAAGTTTTGAAATCATGTGGAGAGGTGACTGTGTTTTTTGTAGTGGAATGGCTTCTGGACATGAATGTGGCTGGAGCCTTTCTGTCAGAAAGTAGAAACAACATGTCCGGGAGAAATTCCTGAGTAAACTTCAATGGCTTGGTCTGACAAGTAGAAGTCCTTGGTCAGACAGGCAGACAGCCATCCTCCTGATAATGCAATCGGGAATTAATTTGATTTTTCTAAATGGAAAAGAAGTTTACTGAGTGTACTTGAAGCAAAGTAATCATTATTTTTTCTTACTGTGGTTCTCTGATCCATTTTTTAGTCAAAATGTTAGTATATTAGGAAATATTTTTACAGTGTCACTAAAGAGTTGTCAGCATAGGGCTGCAGAGACAATTCCCTGAAGTGCCACCTCTCCTCCTGGCCCTGTTTGTCAAAGAATTGAGCAGAAGAGTGGAAGGTGCCTGACTCAAGATTAATCAGTAGCTTGGAGACAAATAATGGATGGGGAGAGCTGCTGAGGCACTTTTCCTGATTTTCTCCCACATTTTCAGTAACTAATGCACTAGCATTAGTGAAGGGAGTGCCATCACTTCATGCAGGTTTTGTCTTGTTTAAAAACAAAGGAAAGTATCATGAGAACTATCTGTGCTTACTCCCAAGAAGACATTAATACCCTTAGAAAATTTTGGACTCTCAATCCTGATCTCAAGTTGGTGTCTAACTAGGTCATTAGAGCCCAAAGCGAACTGCGGTATGAGAGGTTTCTAGAAAATAATAACAAAAACATTACGTGCCTTTACTGTAATTCTAAAAACCTTTTTCTTTTATTTTCATTCTCCTTTTTTTTTTGTTAGGGATTTGGAAATCTTCCCATTTGTATGGCAAAAACTCACCTGTCCCTCTCCCATGAGCCTGAGAAGAAGGGTGTTCCCACTGGTTTCATTTTGCCAATCAGTGATGTGCGAGCCAGCATTGGGGCTGGATTCATCTACCCTCTGGTAGGAACGGTGAGTGTAAAGTATTCAGCTCGGTAACTCCCCTTTCACCCAGCTTGACAGGGAAGTGCATTTCCTGTTTGCCTCTTAAGATAATGTGTAGAACCGTGTGAGTTCTTGTTTTTGTATAATAATCTTATCCTCGAACATTTTGTAGCTAAGAGAATCAAGAAAATGCAATGTCATATAAGAGCTTTGACAGTCGGGTCTGAGAGAATGGCTCTTGCTGTTGTTTCTGTTGCTGTTGTTTTTAGGTTAGTCTAGGGTATTAAGGCACCCTAATGCTGCAGAAAAATGAATTTACTTGTCGTTGCCTTTTCTTACTCAAATTGCAGCCTGTAAATAATTAGTTAGATGTTATTCTAAGTTTTAAATCTTTTATCTATCATTACAAACCATTTTAGTGTGTTTAGATTAAAATAATTGTGTTGGGGAATAGAGTATGCTTAAAATAATTGCTCTTCAGCTGACAAGCCTGATCTGCTCCTAGAGTTTGTGATCATCACTACTTGTCCTGTAAAAGTAAGTTATGGTGGGAATGGATAGATTTTTAACTGTAGAACTAATAGAACATTCCTTCTCCTTTTTTAGAGACTTAAACAAGAGGTGCTAAAAAGAGGCAATCATCATCCTTTCTTCCTACCAGTCCTTACAAGTACAGACTCAGATTAGGAAACTCCTGATACTTTCTTCCCTTAGAAGCCTTATCGAAATAGCTGAGAAGTGAGTTGGCTCATGGCTTTTGCCAACCACACACATCTTAATCCAAACAGCAGTTGAACTGCCTCTGACATCTCATAGCTAGAGTTATTTCTTACATGCAGTTACTTACATGATTCATGGGATGGTGCTAGAGAAGGGATGCAAAAGCCATTGTATATCCGGAAAGAGTACTCTCCCAATGTTATCTCATCTTCCCAGAGCACGGCCTGATTTCCTTGTGTAGCAGTACTCTTAGGAAAGGTTGAAAGTTTCTAATCTATTGTTTTGAATTCTCTCTGAAACAATCAAGTGTTTGAAATGAGGAAGGAAGTACTTTCTGACCAGGAGGGTTCCTGGAGTTCAGGAAACTGTGTCACTTTAAGTCACTGGACTTGGGGATATGCTTTCCTTCTGCATGACCGCATTATGCACATCCACCAGAAGCAGAGCACAGCTGTGTATTTAAATTGTGTAAGACCAAATTCCAGTTACTGGTGACAGGGGTAAAATTTGTCAGAACTTCTAGTATCTCCTTCATGGCCTGGATTCAAGTTTGCATTGCAAGTTGTGTGTCATGGAGTTATGAGAAGGAGTGCATATGAGTAATGGGCAGCAGCTAATTCAAATCCATGAGGGAGCTATTCTGTTGGATGTCAGAATGAAATATTCTTGGATTGAGCTTTCTGAATGAGTCACACCCTGCATGCTTTGCTATAAACTAGCTGCAGTTCAGTGTCATAAATCCATAGAAATTGTCCATAGGAGCAGTATAAACCAAACAAGTTCAAAGATTACCTCTTTCTGTTTCCGTTTAGAACGAAAAAATGCAGTTCTTTTGAAGGACATTTTGTATATGAGATTTCTTTTTGGAGGAGAGTGTAAAATATACGTCTAAGTTAGTTAGCCTGATTTTGGTGAGAGATGTTATTAGCTATGGAACTTCTCCCATATCCTGAGCTGGAAAGGCAGTATACTCTGTGTTATGTATTCCAAGAGAGTTTGTAGGCGAGGTACTGTATAAACATAAGATCCCCAAGAGGTAAAAATGTAAATACATGGACATCGATCATTGGTTGTTTGGAAAAATATTGCTAATGCTCAGGAATGTAATGCTCAGGAATGTGGGATAGAACACTCCTTGGAACCATCACAATTGCTACAAATCAGAATGAATGAAAGTATGAACGTATGCCTAACATCGTTACTGCACACTTCTTTCTTTAGAATTGAATTTCTAGCAAGAGGTCCAACTTGCTGCCTTTCAGAGTGGAGAGTTGTGATCATCATGAGGCAAACTTTCATAATATAATTGCACCACGACTTTTGAAATCACTTTTCTAATTTGTCACCTTCAGATTTTTTGTGCACATTGTTGCCGGCAACTGAGTCTAAGGGTTAGTGTTACTTTTTAAGTTGTGCAAGAAGAAGTATTTTTGATGTGTAGTTTCAAAACTGAAAGCTTTCCTTTGGCAGTTCTCTTACTAATAAAGCTGTCTGAAAATGTCTGCAAGAACAAAGCAAGTATAAAAGGGCACGTCCTGAAGGCTTAAAGTGGCTGGAAGTCAATCCTATGAGTAGAGGGATTACAGAAATCCCAGAGACAACATACGGTGAAAACATCCAGTCATGACAGTGGATTAGATTTCTTAATATAGGGGAAAAAAGAAGGAGCAGCATTTAAATTTTTTTCCCTTCCACTTGCTTGCTGGCTAATTGTATTAATAGAGAGATCCCTTAATACCTAAGCTGCTCAGAACCTTCTTACAGCTAAGGCTTTTCTGATGGCAGGAAAAAATGCTACATTTCATTAAAGCTGTAGTGATAATTCTGATACTAATTAAATGTCAAACTCTATTCTCAAAGCATATTTTTTACCAGGTGAACTTCTCATATTCTAATCTGTCAGAATTTATCAGTAAAGCACATTTTTAGAGTTCTGCTCCAGTGTAACTGGGAAGAGCATTACAAATGAGAGAGTTAAATGCTGCTGAAAGATAATAAACTATCTGCAGTAACTAGCATTTGTAATTTAGCCTTGTCACTAGCACATACAAAGTAATGAGATTTGTATTTATCCCGGCCCTGATACACAGTGATTTTATTTTTATTAAACTAAATATTTAGCATGTTGTCTTCATATTCTCTAAGCAATATTTGGTTTGTGTTATGGTTGGCTCCAGTTCCCATACAGCATGGAAGTCTTTCCAGGAAAAATGAGCTGAGCTTTATCAGAGGAAATCAGCAGTGAAACAAGAGGTGCATTTAATTAACACTGGCACTTTTATCCAAGTTCTCTGAGACCATGACCCAGAGGGCTACATCACTCTCACAGGTGGACTGTTGACATCATTGCTTGGCTTAACAGAGTGATGGCAGGAAAACTGCTCGAGTGTATGTAGGAAACCAGTGAGGTCATTCACTAGCAATGTTTGGGTGGGGAGTTGTTAGATTTTTTGTAGTATGTGTGTTTCTCTCCACACCCACCCAAAAAGCCATAGCAATTTGGTGCTTTCTCACATTCAGCCACATTTCCATTGTTCTTTTCATGTGAGTTGCAAGAATGCAGGAAGGTCATAGAAGTAAAACCTGTTGCCTTTTGCCTTTGTGAAGTGATGCCACCAAATCACTGGTGCAGGAAATAAATCTATGTTTGAATCTCATTGAGATTTTTAAGTATGTATGTAAGTATGTATTACTCTTCTCCAGCCGTGCACTTTCATTTCAATGGGTTAAAATTACAGGCATGGTCTCTCTAAAAATATGTGGGGCCTTTGGAGTCATGCCAGCTTTCAAATTCTCACAATGAACTGACATCCTTCAGATATCAATATATCTGAAGAAAGGTCAACCTATTACAGAAATATTTTTGTCCTCATAGAGAAAGAAGTTCAGGTGTCTGGAACTGGTACTGAAACTACATCCCCTTGGAACAAACTCTTGGGGTGACCCAGTGTAGTTTGAGATCAGTGTATGGGAGGAACAAAGCCCTTGCTCACTTCTGGGTGACAGCCAGGACTGTCCTGCCAAAATATTACCTGGGTATTGTAAGAGGGAAGAGACCTCACAAGTAAATATCTTTATTAATACTTTCAGAAGGAAAATATTGTTCCCTGTTGAATAAATTTCTTCTTTCTTAGTAGTTAAGAGCTTAACAAGTTTTGAGAGTCTGTTGAACATAAGCTGGAGTTCAGGCCACCAATTGAAATTGCAGTTTTTCAGTGGTGCATGATGCTCAGTTTTCTCCAAACTGTATTTCATCACTTTTCTCAGGTGCTTTTATGGGACAGGTGAATAGTAATTGTTTGATTACTCAACTCATCCTGGTGATCTGTATAATACAGGATAACGTAAATGATGGTGAGGTTTATACTTGCTCTGTAAAACATTTAGCTTACAGTTCAATTTTATATTGTTTACAAAGGATATAAACTCTGTTAGGTATTCTGACTACTCTTGGTCCAAAAAATGTCACTGGAGATGTGGTATTTGGTACCTGCCTTTGGTGTCGTATAGTTGCTGTGTTGTAGCAGTGCTCAGAACAGCAAGTGGTGAAAGCTAGGTGCTCACAGACTCTGTGGGCTGGTTTTGAGATAACTACAAGCAGTGTGTAAGTAGTAAGAGTAAGAGAAAGCCATGAAGTTCGACTCACGTAGGAAAGTAGGTTAACAGTTGTTTAGTTCTAAATTGAAAATTGGTAACAGAAAAACTGTCTTTTGTTAGATGATGTGTCTTTGTATCTTTTACAGTAGGTGTCATCCCAAAGAGGGAGAGGTTTTCTGAAGTACAAAGAGTGCCTCGTTCCTGTACAGTGACCAGCTGTGCACACGTGGAAATGCTGAATGATGTTATACTTGGTGGAA
This sequence comes from Phainopepla nitens, assembly GCA_013400175.1. Lineage (NCBI taxonomy): Eukaryota > Metazoa > Chordata > Aves > Passeriformes > Bombycillidae > Phainopepla > Phainopepla nitens. The sequence goes on from VXBQ01010805.1 coordinate 334,639, forward strand.
GGCTGATAAATTATTCAGGATAGGGTTGATGGGCTGGGTGTAACCAGATAGGTAAGACTGATGGCTGGAAGTGAGGATGAGGACACTCAACTTCAGTTTGTTGTGTCTAAAAGCTAAAAGCTGAGGGGTTAGTTAGTAGGCTGAGGTTAGTGTAATAACAGGAAATCCACTTCTGGCCCTTGGTCCACCTCTGACCATGATGTGGTTGTGATGTTATTGGGATGGCCAGAGAGGGGAGGGTCTCTGTAGATGAGGCAGAAATAGTGAATGATCCTAAGTGAATGATTTAGCTGAAGGGCTGAGGAAAAATTTGTAGATTGTAATGGAATCGTTTGCCTTTGCAAACATCCCAGGTGCGTGGACTGTGAGGCAGTTGAGATTCAAGGATGGCTGTGGCCATTTGTAATCACAAGATGAGACTAGACAATTGAGGGCAGGGTTGGAAAGATGGGATTGGCTGGAAAGAAAAAAACTGAGAGTTGTACAGATGGGAGGAGATACCTGTGAAATGATTTGAAGACACATCCAAGATGTACATGGAGAACTGGAAGAAGACACTGACATAAAAGCCACAAGGATTAAAGAGCTTTGAAGACGTTCCAAAAGCATTAGTTAAAACAATAACATGACCTAAGATCTGGGCAGGAAGAAGTCATGTGAGTAATGAGTGTAGTTACAGGAGAGCAGAACATGCCTTGCTGATGACTAAGGATTTTTTTTAAATTTTAAGAGGAAAAGAGTACAATTTAGCTGGCTTGAAAATATCATTATCATTTCTGTAATTTTTGAAAATGAATAGAAAACAATGTTTTTAAATGATAGAAATTGCCGTATAGTCTGTGCCTTTACTGTTAACTTCACCTGTTTTAAACTGATGTGGATAAACCAATGCTTGTTGGAAATACAAAGTAAATATACTTTGCTTGGATCACTGTACCTCCATATCGTGGCTGTGACACAGGCTTATGGTAAAATACTCTCTTAAAACCTGAAACAACACCCAAAAAAACCCCACAAACCAGCCTCTCTTCTTCCTCTGCCATATCTTGACAGGTAATAAAGGCATGAAAATTACTTAGATTCTGTATAGTTCGTCTGTCACTGTTGACTGCTGTTTGCTTGTGAGTAAGCATTATTTAACCTTCATCATAATAATGTACCATATATTGCCTCATCTGAATGAAAAACCATGTCCCATTGCTGGCAAGATTAAATTTGTAGCTTATTATTGCTTTATTCTACCTAACTGTACATTCCTTGAGGGCCAGCACTTGTAGTTAGAGAAGTGAATGAATGGTTTTGATTTGTTTTCTACCGAGAAGAAAAAAGTTTTGTAGGTGTGAGTGTGTGTGCCATTCAGTGAACTGAATTTTTGAAGGAAAGCGTGTTTTTTTGGGACAGGATGAAATCACTAGATAACATATCAAAGAAGAAAATAAACACTGTGGTTTGGTAACTATTTATTTAGTTTACATGAGATTTTTTTTTTCTTACTACAAACTCCATTGTAAGCAATTTCAGTATGACTCTTGTGAAATTATTTCTTTGTATCCAGTGTCCACTATTTTCCAAAATTATTTTCCCATCTTACCATATTTTAAGCTTTGTCAGAGAGTTTTATTTCTATGCAAATGTTTAAATTTGGTTTTAAATAAACTTAACTTTTTAGTGACAAAAATGAACCAAGTGTATTTCTTATATCAATCAGGTTTCCTTGGTCATCTTTTCCAAGTATATTTATATTAAATACATCCATAGAAATGTAACATTATGTTCAAGCTCTTGGACATGTTGGTGCCCAAGTAGTTTATCTGAATAGGTAAACTTAAAACTTATTTACAAGAGGTGACTTTCATGTTTCACTTTAGCCAGGAAGATTTTCAGACTGATCGCCTGAAAATGCATTTTGATAGTCTCCCATCTCTTGAGGGAATTTTACCTAACGTCCTTTACTTTGCATGTGAAAGGGCATGGAAGGTATGGTGGATCAGAGCAGCTGCAGGAGTTTCCCATGCTGGTATGGCAGGATCACAGGTGCTTGGGCACTTGTTTTCAGTTAAGATGAGCTGACTGGACACACCAGCCCAGGCAGTACGGATTCACTGATCGTGGGTAGTGCCTGGCTGGTGCGGACAAGTTTGAGCGATGCTGGAACTAAGAGAACTCGTTGTCCTCTGAAACTGTTTTGTTCATTGTGGTTGTGAGTGCCTTGCCCTCATCAGAGCTGAGAAGTTGTATGTAATGAACTCAGTGCAGCTGTCTTAGGCTTGCAGGTGCCATCACTGTAGGCAAATGGGAATCACCTCTAGTGCATGTGGAGCCAAAGGCATGCTTCTGGGAAAGCATCCTTTGCTCAAGGCCTTCAGGGAGCCTGGGAGTCATTAAGGGCTTTGCTGTCTGTTCCAGGGAGACCTACCTGTGATCATAACCAGTTTGGGTATGCTTCTTTCATTCCCTTGTCTCTGGTTTACAGTCCATGATACCCAGTAAGAATGGATATGGCTGCATCAGTTAAAGGAAAAAACAAGAGACCGATATTCCATATGGAGAGTAGGGCTCTTTAAATGATGTACATTAGCTTATTTGCTTAGGGCCTGCTTTTAACAAAGATGTATCAGTTAAAGTGGGAAGTGCAATTTGGACAGAAGCCAGCACCAATTTTGGACAACTGCCCTTGGATATTTTATGCATGACTTCAGACAAGAAATAGGGATGTTGCAGTGGAAATGCAGGCACGTGCAAGTTTGAGCGGTTAGTGAATGCCTCTTGCTGGCTGTTTTGGAGGGCAAAGAGGGAAGCAGCTGGGTGGATTGTGGCAGCCTCTCTGTGGCGCAGCAGCACTGCCTGCCCACCCTGGTCCCAGCCTACAGCTCAGACCGTGCTGGTTAGCACACCTGGTGTGTGTCCAGAGCAGGTGAATGGGTTTGGTTAAGAGCTCGTTCAATCAGCCTGGTACGTGTGGACTTGGATTGAATGTGAAGAGCTCAAAAACCTGTCTATGGAATACCTTGAAACAGCGGTGTTAAGGGTTTGATTGTGCTAGCCATGTGGAAGATGTACAGACTTGAGCATTAGAGAGGGCAGCCAGGTATTTCTTCCCCCATTCATGGTATTTTTGGGTGACTTGCTGCGTGAAGAGGCTGATGCTGCCAGACATTGGGGTTACTGAATCTGATTGTTTTGGGGCAGGATGGATATCGCTGCTGCCTGTCATGGTTCAGTGTGGTAGTAGCAGCCATACTCCTGTCACTTCCAGCTTTCTGCTCTTCCTCTGTATAGGGAAAACTTGAAATTATGTTTCATGGTCCCTATTTTTGTTCATTCAGCCTGATAAGCTTCCTCAGTTGAGGAAATTGCAGTTTCTGAAAAGGTTCTTTATGGCTCAAATGGGAAATTTAGAGATTCAGCCATTCATTAAGGAAAAAGTAGTTACTTTTTAGAACTCCTGTCTATATGCAGTTTTTTTGAGAGGCTATCTTATGCTCACCTAAAGGAAAAAAATTGTCTTTTCAACATTCTCACAGATGTATTTTTCAAATGCTGTTTTGCAGATTTTGAAAATATTGATTCCTTAATAGCAACAAAAAACTTTACAGTTTGGATCAAGTGAGTGAAATTTTTCCAGACTGTCCAGTAAGACAAACTATCTAGCAGATGTAGATAGCTGTATATTTGAGCTTGGCAACTTACTGTTACTGAAACTCTAAAAATGATTTAAGGCTGATGGCAGGAACCTAGCTGGAGGCTGTAAGTCTGTGACTGAACAGTTTTATTGAGTTCTGGATAAATAAGGTGAAAGATGTTTTGAACTTAATAATGTTCCCAGCAACTTGTTTTCTTTCGTTAAATTGTGAGATATAAAATAAATAGTGTGCTAATTAACATTAAAGAGGAATGAATATTTGTGCCTTCTGGTCAAGGGATTATCCTTGTTAAAACAGGAAATGGACTCTGATTTCCTTTCTTTAAGTATTTTCTCCATAAACTTTGTATGACAATGTGAGGTTAAAAATAGGTTACACTTTTACACAGTAAAATATATCTATTATTAGTTAAGAAATAGCTTTTATAGGGAAGGAAGGGCATTTTCCAGATTGTTTTATATTGAAATAATTGCATCCTGCATTTGTTATGCACAAAATAGTATTTACTGAGAAATTAGAAACCGAGCTTCTCTCATTTATTACGTTGTGACATGGACTATAGAAGATATAATACTCAACATTTACATGCCATCTCTTTGTATTAGTAATTTGCTAGATAAGCAAAATTTTTTT
>VXBQ01010805.1:338939-383106 GCA_013400175.1 Phainopepla nitens
TTTTTTGAATAAGGAGTCCAGAGGTACAAACAGTAAGGTCCCTCTGACAATTCTGGGACAGGACCATGAATAAAATTCATGATTTCCTGGCCTGCAAAATCATGAGATGTTTATGTCTAAGAATGTGAAGAATCAGCATGGGGCATTTCCAGTGGAGTAGGCTGACCTATATTCTGTGCACAATGCTAAAAAATAAAATTATGCTGCTACTCTTCCCCTACTCCACCCAGCTGCCTACATAAAAATCCCAAAGTATTTCCTGAGTATTCCTCATGTGTTCTTATTTAAAAAAATACAAAAGGTACTAATGCTGGCATACTGAATTTTGCTTTTGATAAGTGGTAATGGGTTTACTTTGGAAAGAGAAGTCTTTCTTTACTTATGAAATAATGAAATGCCTTGAATAGAGCGTTACCTTTTGACCAACTCGGCCTCTCGTCAAGTCCTGTGTGCACTTTTGGGTGCCACATAAAAAAAAGGATATAAAGCTATTAGAGAGCATCCCGAGGAGAGCTATGAAGATGGTGATGGGTGTGGAGCAGAAGCCTCGTGAGGAGCAGCTGAAATCACTTGGTTTCTGAAATGAACAGAAGAGGAGACTGAGGGGAAGACCTCATTGCAGTCTAGAGCTTCCTCTTTCTGGCGGCCAGTGACAGGACCCGAGGGAATGGCACAAAGCTGTGCCAGGAGAGTATTTCTCTGCCCGATAGTGGCACTGTCTGGGACAGCTGCAAAAGATCCGAGATGTAGCACCAGATGGGTGGGTGTTCACTTTTACAACAAAGTTTGGCTTCTTTGAGATAATTTTGACTCTTACCTCCATAACCATCCAGTGGAAGATAATCCCATGCTAGCTCTACCAGTGCTTGACACTTTACAGGTTAGTGCCTGGCAGCTGGACATCCAGCTTTTCTTGAAGTCATAATCCCTGAAGTCATAAAAATGCCTGATGCAAATGGAACATTCTTTTTAACTGGTTTCACAGTTTTAACAATGTTTTTTAATAACATGTCAAAGTTTGGAGCTAGTAGGTTAAACAGTTTCCCTCTAGGGACTCCGTATTTTCAGAAGATAAAGTTCTATGTTTGCATGATATTTTAGGCTGGAGTGCCAGGCCACAGCATCTTTGTTTAATAACCATGTTTCTTTAGACAACATAAGGAGCTGGGCTTTAGGCTTAATAAGAAAAGGTAGTGACATGAAGAAATTCAGAATGAGCTATTCTGTCATATATAGGAATGTTGCAATTGGGAAGAAAGTATTTTAGAAATGTTGAAGTTCTGCACGAGCTGTCCTCCTTAAAGATCAGCAATGCTCTGAAGACTTTGAGTCTAAAGTTAACCTCAGACTACATGCTTTCAGGAAAAGTATCGAGAATTAGGTAATCAGGTCATGGTTCCTTTTCTGCACGGCCGCTCAGGGCCTATCACTTTTTTACAGGTTTTTATTTCACTTTTTTTAGTTGTGTCTACATGCAGTTTCACAGAAATATCATTTATAGCCCCTTCAATCTTCAGAAAATCTTGCTCTGATTCTCCTTAAATTCTGGTTTTATAATCAAAGGCAGTCTGTAAAGGAACACTGGCTATGTGTTGATGAGAAAGCTGCCTTGTTGCATGGGAAAGGATTGCATAATAACTCTCACTGAAGTGGCAAATCCTTTGTATCTTGTAAGGCACCTACCAGGCTAACACCCTACAAATACTGAATATGAGGTGTGTCTTGAGGTAGCCTTCTGGTTTCAGTGTTGCAGTCAAATGAGCATACCATAAGCAAAAGCAGCAGAGAAATGTAGAAAATGTGTTTGCCTTTTAGTAAATCATCAGTAAGCTCTTATGTTGAGATGATCTGGTTTTGTTACTTGCTCACTCAATAAAAACAACCAGTAGACTGAGGCTGGAAGAACTATGAAAATTTGTCACCTGTAGAAACCTGTTTCTAGTCTTTTTTAAGATTAACTTAGATAAATGAAAATAAATCTCCTGGCTTGATTTTACTTTTCACTTATATTTTTTCACAAAACAGCATAAAATTCAACACTACTTAAGAGTTCCTGCTCGGCTCCTTATTTTCAGTCTGCTGTGAGGGGCAAAGGTACTGCTGGAGAAGTGTACTTGGGGACACCTGAGACTGTGGAATATCAGTGATGTTAATTTATATTACACTTCTTTTTCTTTTAGGTAATGCTATTTGTAACATAATATTACAAATGCACCCTTCAAAACTAGTAAACGCCACATAGGTGCTTCCACTGAGTTGTTTTTTCACAGTTCCATTTGCAGCACTTGCCTCTTGCTGCTCAGAAGTTACTGCATTTGCACAGCTCTCAAAAACTGCTGGGGCTCCAAAGTGAGCTGCTAATCTGAGAGATTGTACAAAGAAACTGTAAGGCAAAAGCTGCGACTTTCACCTTTCTTTGATTTATGAAATAGCCCAAAATATGGAGATCTGGTAATTTTGCTGGAAAACAAAAGCTGGAAAACAAAAGCTAGTTTGGTATCTTAAATGCAGTGCTGTTCATATTATGAGATTAATAAATGCCTGATTTTCCTGCTCACAGTAGAGTTCCCTAGTGAGCATCTCCAGGCTTTGTTCAGCCAGTGGTTGTTCAGAAGGCTGTCCTGCAGATTTTTCTCACCATCCAGCTCATGGTTTTGGCTCAGATCCAATTTCAGGTTTCCAAGAGTGTTACTACTATGCAGGATATGTGCCTGTTTGAAAGGACATTGATATGTAAATAGTGCTTCTGTTCTCCTATCATTTTACTCTTTTCATAGAATCACAGAATCAATTAGTTTGGAAAAGACCTCTGAGGTCATGGATTTCAACCTGTGGCCTAACACCACCTTGTCAACTATACCATGGCACTGATTGCCACTTCCAGTCTTTTCTTAAAGACCTCCAGGGACAGTGACTCCTCCACCTCACTGGGAAGCCAAATCCAATATCTAATCACCCTTTCTGTGAAGAAATTCCTCCTAATATCCAAACTGAACCTCCCCTGGTGCAGCTTGAGGCTGTATCCTCTCATCCTGCTGCTGGTTGCCTGGGAGAAGAGGCTGACCCCCACCTGGCTACACCCTCCTTTCAGGAGTTGTGGAGAGCAGTAAGGTCACCCCTGAGCCTCCTCTTCTCCAGATTAAACACCCCCAGCTCCCTCAGTCACTCCTCAGTCTTGTGCTCCAGACCCTTCCCCAGCTCTGTTGCCCTTCTCCGGACTCACTCCAGCACCTCAATGTCCTTCTTGGAGTGAGGGGCCTGGAACTGGACAGAACACTCCAGGTGTGGCCTTACTACAGGGGAATAATCTCTACCCTGCTCCTGCTGGCCACACCATTGCTGACACAGGCCAGGGTGCCACTGGCCTTCTTGGCCACCTGGGCACACTCTGGTTTGTGTTCAGGTGCTGTTGACCAGCGCTCACAGGTTTTTCTCTGCTGGGCAGCTTTCCAGCTGCTGTTCCCCCAGCCTGTAGCACTGCCTGAGGTTGTTGTGGTCCAAGTGTAGGACATAGCACCTGGCCTTGTGGGACCTTCTGTAAATGCCCATTCAAACCTAGCCTCAACAGGGAGTATTCCTGCTCTTGTATGCACTGTATCAGTATACAGAGGAAATGTATTTGCTGTATGGATCAGTACCTATTCATCCTTGCCATTGACCAGGATTCTTTTGAGTGGTATCTCTTTCTTGTTGAAAGTGTTTTAAGGATTTCTGTGTAGTTATGTTGAAAAGGCAGTTTTCCACCGGTGGTTTATACATGTTTGACTTAATTCATAATGTTATTACTGGAGGTGGAGTCCAGTGAATGGAGCAGTTGTCATGTGATGCAAGAAGAATTTCCTTATAAGCACAGAAAAATGTAAATTGTGGGAGTTGAATTTGTTGATAGAAGGTTGCTTTTAGTTTGATCATCAGGTATTTGTGGAAAATTTCTCTATAACTGGAGAAATTTCTGCTGACAGTTGCGAGTATTAGGAGTCATCATTCTGTTGTTTATCCAGGTTTTGTTTGGATTGTGGACTGCATTGAAAATACATGCATTTTTTTACCCATCAAACCATGCTTTCATTGTGTTCAGTTTTAGTACATATCACTGCAGCAAACTGATGATTTTATAGATGACCATCATATCTCCATTATAGTGGTCAAAAGCCTAATCTTTTTCCTCCTCTTTTTTCCACCTTTTCCTTCTCTCTTTTTTTTCTTTCTCTCCTTTTTTCCCCCTCTTTTTTCCTCCTGAGAGCTGTTTTGGTGTCTGGAGGTAGTTTTTATTTTGACACATTTGACATAAAGGATGGAATGTGTCCAGTTTGGGAAGCAGAAAAGCTAGTGGAGGAAAAAAAAAATTGAATCATTGTGTTACAGAAATTAAGAATATTCTTTCTGGTCCTTCAAACAGAAGTAGTTTTTAGTTGCAGCTCAGGGTATACGTGAAAACAATTAAAGGGCTTTGTTTAAATGGAGAGAATTTAGCGATGTTGTTGGCACTATAAAACTGCACATTTTATGGAAACAAAATGGCAAACAAGACCACAGCATACATTAAACACAGAATGTGTTATTTATGACTTTAGGGATCCAGCCAAGAGGAAGTTGTATATTAAAAACCAACCAAACAAAAAACCCAAACAACAAAACCAGCCAATAACCACATCCATGCTGTTCTTGGGATCAGTCCTGGACTGAAAAGCATATGTATTCAAATGTGGGATTCTTCTGTGTGGTCAGAATTTCAAAATGTGCATGCCAATGGTCCTGAGTTCATTTGAAGAATGGAGGTGTTTCCATGTGCCAGCAACACCTGTGCAGAAGAGCAGGAGCGTGAATACCCTCAAAATGTGCATTACCTCCTTTCTTCTGCCTGTGTAGTTGTAAAGGGGAGACTTGCTGGTCCCATCTCTGTGTCACTCAAGTCCACATTTTACTCCTTGAGTATGAAGTGTTACATCCCTTTGCATTAGTGTTGCTATGTCTTGTTCTTCCAGGCTCATCAGAAAGGGTAGAGGGTGGGGTGGGAGGTCAATTAGAAGATTTCTGGCTTCTTCTAGGCATGATTGAGCCAGAGAATGTACTGAATGAAAGGTGTGTTCTTAATGGTTCTTGCTTGAGCAGTAAGGAACTTTTACATCCTAAATTTATTCTCAGAATGTCCTGAACTTTTCATGATCTTCAGCTCTCCTTCACATGTTCTGTTACTGTTTATGGGCTGGTGTTGCTGGCTCTCTCTTAATTCAGATGTAACCTCTGGAAACCAAGGCAGTCTGCTGTATAAGGACTCCTGCCAAATGTGATTCTTGAAAGACATAATTTAGCCTCTGTCACAGAATGAGCTTCCACTTTTTAAAATGGTTTTGTTAAAATTGTACTTCGCCCTCCATTAAAGTTTATTCTTTAGTTTAGTGAAAACCAACAAAAAGAAAGTAGAAAGGCAATTTGTATGGAGCGTCAAGGAATTTCTTGTGGGTAAATTCGGAGAAAAAGCTGACAAATTAAAGGCAAGTTTGGAGGAAAGGTTGCCAAGTGCATAAAATAAATTTTCTTTAATTGTAAACTGAATTCAAACCTTCACCTAAATCCATTTTAACTGAAGTGTAAAGATCTCTCTTTTTTGGGCCAGTGCTGTTGGTTGTGTTGCATTAGTGTGTCAATTTGCATGAAGCAAAGTTACCTACAGGACCAAATTGAATTGAAATTGCTACACTCATTTGTAAATTGAGGAGAAACCTCCAGATATTCGGAGCAAGACAGTCCAAATCTGTTCTCTTTCTGATGCTGTGATTAGCTCTGCTTTTCTAAATAGATGAGTTAGTGTGTTCATCACAAGTGTAGGTCATGGGGAAGCATTGCCAAATAGTTTGTGTTAGTTTTGTTCCATGTGTGTGATAAGTCCAGTGCAACTTACTGCAGTGAGAACTTAAAAAGATAAATCTACTCTACTGAGGAAGAGTTAAAAGCAGCTGCTATAGGACAGCAGTTTCTTACAAATTATGAATGAAGTTGCAGGAGCTGTTTTAAACCAACTGAAAATCAACAAAACTCAAAGGATTTTTGTAATTTTATGGAAAAAAAAAAAAACAAGAACTAATTTACTTATTTGTGTTCAAAGATAAAATGGAAAAGGACATGCCTGTTTAAGGTAAATGCATCGTGGACCCATTCTTTTTCTGTTTTGTGTATCCTGTGATGCACTTCATTCCAACTGTGAAAGAAACTATAGGAGGAATAGACTTTCAGAGGAAATCAGCTGCTGAAATTTATTTTTTTTAATCTGTAGAAATAATGAAAGAAAAGAGTTTCTGAAAAAGAGGAGGAAGAGGCAGTCAGATGTTTCTGCCTTTTCACAACCTCTAAATAATGTTATTTTCAGCCCTCCATAATTCTAATAGCTCTATATAATTTCCATGGAAGAAAAGATTAATTACATTTAAAATTATCTGGCTTTGGATGCAATGACCTATTGATTCTTAATTCCATTGGGAATGGATTTTAAGATGCATATGATAAATTCTTAATAAGTAGTTCTTTACTGCTGCTTTAAAAATACAGTTCTCAGAAACCCTCAACATCCATATATTCCTTTCCTTGTTTGCTTTGGCTATTTAGACTTCAAGGTCTTCAAAGTGGGAATTTCTCCTAGTTCACAGGCACCAGGGCAGATTTGTGCCTGAAGTTCAGGCTACTGAGATGGATGTTGCTTGTACTACATTAGAGATGGTTTTTGTTCTCAGGCCAAGAGAGCTATAAGGACTCTATAATATCGTTACTGGTGCTTCATTGTTTCTGTCTTTAAGCAATTGTCTTCTGAAGTCATGTGCCTCTATTCTTTGCATTTTGCTGATGAGATCTGTCTGTTAGTTCAGCTAGTGTTTTTCTCTGCTTCCTGCTGTTTCCCCAAGTTGTTTTGGTACCATCCCTGTTTGCACAGGACATATTTCCCCCTTTTTTTTTCCAGTCCCTCTTCATTCACCTCACAACACTTGTTTCTTCTCCCTGTACTGTTTTCCCATGTGTCCTTCAAAGAATAAATAGTTTTCCTAGATATAAAAAATAATGTTGCAACAGTGCAGCAAGTTTTGAGGCAAAGTTAGGATGGGAAAATAAACTAATTCAGTCACTCTGGCTGTCATTGCCACACACTCCCAAGCACCAAGACACACCTGTGCAGGTCACCTCCAGCATCCAGGAATCAAGACAGGTGTGCTCAGAGTAGGCACCAAGATTTGCTGGTTTATTTTATACCCTTTGGCAGCAGGTAACAAATAGTCTTTGGCTCTCCACCCAAAGTCACTGTGATTCACAGCATCTGATTGTTTCTCCTGCTGTGAAGGGTCCCTTTCTTACTTGCCCATTTTGCATATCATTACATAGGTGGCATATTATTTTCTATCTTGTCTCCAAAGCCATGTTCTCAATGTTTGTTTTTCCTTCTAGCAGATAGATTCCAAAAGTTTTGATTTTTCTATTTAATAAATCTGTTTTACATCTCCATTGATCAAAATATGTAGTAATTTTCCAAGCAATGTCTTACTTCTCTTCTGAAAGAAATTTTTGTGTTCATTTGAATGCCACATTCACATTTAGCTATTTTTCAGTCTTTCTCATGCGTTCCCTTTGGATCAAGCATCTCCTCTGAATAATGCCTTCAGCTGATAGCCAGGAAGCGAGGATATTAACTGCAATTTGCAGACTCAATTACCTTATTGTAAAAGTGGTTGTTGATTTCTTAGTGTACCTACTTATGCCTTGAGGGATTCATGAAAGATAAATAAGGTACGTAGAAATGACCTTATGTTAAGGAGGCTGGTTTGGGTGGGGGGCTGCATATTTTGAAGAGTTTATTTAACTTATATCACGCATTACTTCACATGCCCTTGGACAAAGGCTGCAGAAGGTGTGTGTTGGAAGTTGTTCATTAATGGATACAAAATCTTCTGTCAGTGCTAGACAAGTGTGAGATGTCAGGCAGTAGATGTTTACTGCACAATGGAAATCCTTAGCAACTCCCAAATGTGCTATTCAAAATCAATCTGCAGTGCCATTCTTCCCATTTGATAGGCTATCATGTGATATATTTGCAATAACATGCTGTGTCTTTCATAGTGCTTTCCATCACTAATTTTCTGACATGTCACAAAGGAGGAACAAGTTAGGTACAGTGCTTGTACTCAGAGAAGGAAATTGTCCATCAAAGGCAACTGGGAAATTACCTGACTGCCATGGAAATCAAGCTAGTACTGCTAGCAGTAGTATGTGCCACTTCAGGCTTTGTTTGAATGACAGTGCAACCCGAGTATTAAAATCCTTTGAGAGGTTGAAGCTTGTTATATCTATTCCAAAACATTTCCATAGGCACAGATTAACCACTTAATATGCAGGCCACGTTTAAAGGCCCACATGTTAACTGGCAGATGCCACAAATGTGCAGATATTAGAAAGCTGCTGACCTGAGTGTGTATACAAATTCAAACTTGTCGCATGAGAGAAGGATGGCCAGTCCCATGTTAGCTTACACAGAGCTAAGGCAAAGCTCCTGCAGTCCCACAGGACCATCCCCTTGGCCGTGGATGAGCAAGGGCGGGGCTGCAGTCTGTGCATGAGTTAAGTGTACCTGTGCCTAGGGGCAGCCTCATCCCCTTCCAGCTGCAGTCCTCTCCTTCCAGAGGGGAGATGGAGGCCCTGGGCAGAATGGAGACTTAAGTACAGGGTAAGAAAGAGACCAAAGTGAGGAATGCAGAGTTGTAATAATTTTTGCACTCAGTATCTATGCTTTAGTACTGTTTTCCAACTTGTTTATGTTAATATACACAGATTAACCCTTCCCACTCCCTGATGTTCACATGGTCTCGAACATAGGAATGGTGTAAGTTGTTGGTTTGGGTTTTCACTTATTTTTAATAAAATAATAAAAAGTTACGGTAACTAGAAAAAAGAAACTCACAAACAGCTAAAAAAATCCACCTTAAATGTTGTAATTTAAAGGTGCTTATCTGCAGTCCTTTGGAGGGATCTGTCAATCTCTTAACAAACTGAAAACAAAATCTTTGTATTTTCCAGCAGAAATTTTTAGTAGCATCTGAGGTATTTGTTTTGCTTTCGTTTTCTGTACTGATCCCATGATACACTCTCCAGGCCAAGCAGCTGCAAAGCTTGCTTTTGAAATAGTTTATGAAATGTTGCTACAGTGTAGATGATGCATTAGGGCATAATGATGCTCATGGAATATTGTTCTTGACTCCTTGCCACTTATTTAGCAAAAACCAGGTCTTTTTCAGGTTTTCATTTCATCTTTTGAAGGTTGTCCTTTATGGATGACCAAAAGGTAAAGGTAGCTGCTGATTCAGCACTGTAGGTAATATCTCAGAATATTATTCATATCTCTTCAGCAAAAGAAAGATTTTTGTTATTTTTCATCTGTTCTGGAAGTTTTTGGATGGCACTTTTCCCACCTTAGCATCAGAGTATTTGCAGGAGGAAAAGCAGATTCACTTCTCCTGGTAAATTTTTAGCATTTACTTTTTGAATCACAAAGTTGCCAATAACATATTCAGAGGGTTTGGTCCTGATAACTGATACTGATAACTCAATGGAGAATGGAGCCAGTGCAAATAAAGAGTTATAGATACTTTTGAACTGCTGTTTGAATATCAGAATGGGAGAGATTTGCTCACTGACTCCAGCTGCCTTAACAGCAAGGATAGAGAAGTATGAAGTCTGGAGAAACACAGGTAAACTGAAACATGCATGCATTTGCATAACATCAGTTAAAGAAAAATATTGCACCCATTCCTTTTCAGGACTAATTAAAGCCTTAAAGCTTCTGCCAATAGATGAGGTATTCCTTCCTATTTCCAAATATGAATTCTTTTTGGAAACTTGATTAGAATTTCAAAAAAACCCAGCTGGCAGCAAAGCCTGCTGTTTTAATAACCTACACATATTTCATTTGACATTGTCAGTTTTATCTCTGCCAAAGCACCTATCACCTCATGCTGCCAATCCATTTTGGTGCTGGAAACATTTGGAAAGCTTTGATTTATAGTAAAGACTTGTCCTTTCTTCTAAAATGCCTGTCTCATGTTTCCTGTCTTCATGACTATCCATCTAATCATTCTTGTTCCATTTAATTTCAAAAACGTGGGCTTTTGAGAGATGTGATGAGCCTTTTCTTTTGGGGAGAAAACCTTTTGAAGAAAGTTATCATAGAAAGAAAAAGCTTTTTGGTTTTGATATGACAGTGCATGGAAAAGACCAGTCAGTGTTTTCTGTTTTCAACATTGCTTGGATAGTTTGATTGGATTACACAGTTGTTTTTCCTGTGTCTATTGCCCAGATTGAGAGTTTGGTGTTGTATTGCTGTCAGATATGCTCTTTCTTAAGAGAAAGAGGATAGGAGCAGAGAAAAATTGAGAGTTCTGCAATGGTAAGGATGTTGAGTTTGCAAGCTGAATCGTGATGTTGACATGTCATAATAGACCAGGTCATTTATATGTAATAGACTGTAAGTCAGAGAATCTGTTCCTTGGACTGCTGTTTGAAAACTTGGCTCAGGTAGGAAGAGCCCTAGTGACAGCAGAGTCTCATCAGGTTTGGGGAATGAAGAAGCATGTAGCAGGCACTGCTTCACAAAACGAGCCACCGTACGTCCAGTGCTGATACCGGAGGAGTAATCTGAGATGTTTCTACCGTGAGTAAGCACAGGCATACCCAAGTGCTGCCAGTGATGAAGATGCAGCTTCCAGTTGTAGTGCAAGCTGCTGAGAGATTCTCAATGGGGCCTAATCAGTCCGTGCTAAAATCTTCATTGCTGGTGTTGTGTTAAAGCTCACACGTGTGCCTGCATGCTTATGGTAGGCATTGGGCATGAGTTACCTCCTCAGTTTTGCTATGTAGATCTGTCTTGTGCTATTTTAAATAGAACTCTGTAGTTAACAGTTTTGTCCAATCAACACCTTTGGCAAATGTGACATTGCCTTTTTTTACATATTTTTTTTCCAAATATCTAATATCCTGTGCTGAAAGCAATGCATCTTCTTTTTTGCTCTGTGTAAGCTGACTTCTGTGTATCAGATTTGCTTTTATACAGCCTTACTTTTTTTGTAGAGGTTTGTGTTTAGTCTGTCATTGGTGCTATATTTAAGATTAATGTGTGTAATGTTGCTGGCATTAACTTGTAAGTTCAAGCTGGCGAAGGAAAGCATTTGCTCCCATTCCATTTCAGACAGTGTCAGAGGATTTATTTAAAGTGTGCCTTCCAGCCTCACTCCCTTGCTCCTTGGAAGTAAACCTGGATCCAAGCTGGATTATCAGTACAAACGTGAAGGACCATGCTTGACTTCTATAAAATTTCTCTTCATTTATTCTTCTGCCTTGCCCTGGAGCTTACACCATTGAAGATAAATGTAACTTACAGTAGTGAGCACAATAGTGCTATCTGTCTTTCTGCACAATAACTGTTTGTTATCTTTCCAAAAAATGTGTGGTGACTAGCCAGACAGCAAGCAAATGCCATTTCATACACCTGTGTGCCAGATGTTTTACAGCTGTGCACATACTGCTGCTGCTGAACCTCCAGTGAGTATCATGGGACAACTGATTCAGGAAAAGTATGAGTTTTTCTCTTGGGATGGGCTGAAATGGCAGGGAAGGAGGCAACTGCCAGTCAAAGGAACTCCATAGCACAATTAAGAAGCAAATCTTTTGGCATCTTTCTTTGGGGATATTGCTAACCTTGAGAGTTAGCAAGATTTCCTCTAGCTTCTTCACAGCTAAAATATTTTTCACAGCCCCTCAAAGTCTAATGAAATTAAAGTAGATATTACTGAAATTTGATTTGGTAGCATATGGGTGAACTGATTCTTGTAACAAGAAGCATAGGTAGAGTCATGTGTTAGAAAGCTAGGTAGGAATTAATGGCTATAAAATTCATATTGTTTTTAAGGGTAGCTAAGTATCTAAATGTCACAAAGCTTGGAAAATCTTATTCTTGTTGAACATTGGGGTTTTATTCCTGGAATGGACTTTTCTGTTTCTTAGTTCTTAAAACTATGGCCAGTGTGACAAAGGAAGTGGTCCTATCATCACAATCCCCATCCATTTTCTTTCTTTGTGACTGCTACAATAATTCTCCCTTACAAAGTACTTTGCAGCATTCATTTGAAGCTTGCAAAATTCTGTAAGGAAGTAGGTTGGTTTTATTATTGTGTAATCTTTTATTTATTTAGCTATCATAACTCACTGCTTTGTATGTCAGAAGGAAAGTTCCAGCCAGTGATATGCTGCACATGGTATTTGTAGCCAAATCTCAGTGTAGTTGCAGCTGGATTCTGTGTCACATCTTTAAAGAGTGGAAGGAGGATATCACACACTGCTCTGGGAACAGGGCCAAGGTATTAGACACGAAAGTGGGCAGGCATATGTGCCTTTATGGGGAGAACAGGGAAGGAGGGAGTGTGGTCCTGGTAGTCTGATAGGCATGGACATACTTTTGTTGCTTCAGAAGCTGACTCAAATTTTGGATGAGCATCTGTAGCCTAGTCACTGACCCAAAGCTTCTAAGGCTTTCAAAAATCTGTTTTTAAGGTGATAGTTTCAAGAATTTATTTACTAGTGTCCTTCCAATTTGGCAATGAAACAGTTTTTTCTTTGGTTTCTTATTTGGTTTCCCAGCTTATGGAGTGGGACTGCAAGTATATGATGTGAGAAAGGGAATTATAGCCACTGCTATGATATTGATTTTGGCATGCAGAATTGAAGAAAAATTATGTCAAATTAGCATTATGGTAACTCAGTGTGAGAGACATCAATGGTTTGAAAGGACAAGGCCAAAATCTTATCACTAAAGCACAAACTTCTCCAAAGCTGTATTTAGGCTTTTTTTAGCTTTTTCCTTCGATTAACTTTTTGATGCTTTTGAGAAGCGTTGAAGTACTTTGCTAGGCTGTGGAGTGGGAGGAGCCCATGGCATGCTGTGCAGTGCAGCATGGAGATCTCTGATAGTACAGTGGATGGCACAGCAGGCATGGGAAGGACAGCCTGTGGTTCCAAAGTTGGTAGGATGGCCATGAGCAGGGCACTGTGCCTAATGAACACCCTTTGGCTCAATGGCACATTCATCTGTGTGTGTGTGTGTGTGTATAAAACTAGCTTTTGCTTCCAAAGATACTGTGGGTGTGCTTTGCCAACTTTATGTTATGTTGATCTGGGTATTGTCAGCATGGGTGTGATGAACGAGCAGGGAGGAGAGCAGACCTGGACCAACATACAACCAGGGACAAGCCTTCCCTCTGGTTTTGGGGAATATTACCTGTGCTGCTGAGATGGCAACTCACACTTTGTCTCTGCATAATGTGTATTTCTACTTTCACATCATGCTATGAAGACTATTTCTTTTCAGTCTCAGGCCTAATATGCTTTTAGTGGAGGGTTTTCCCCCTGTGATTGTTTCCTGAATTAGTATATCTTCCTTCAGTTTGGCAAGGATTTTCCTTAATAAAAATTTTCATCATCAGTTATTAGTTTCATATGATTGATCTGTGAAGCACACAGGATTATTGAAAGCTATAAAATTTGTGTTAGCTGTTTTCCTGCATCATTATCAAAATGATCTCAGTTGTGTCTCAGTGGGTTTGATCATATAAATTTATTGCTGGTTACCCTCAGTAAACCAACAAGCTGCAACTGTGTGAACTAGAGCTCAGATGAAATGATCCATTTACTCCCAAAGTGGATCAGGGAAAAAGCAGCTGTAAAATAAGTGCTTTAATTTGTTTAGTAATTGTTTTAGTAACAATTGCTTTGCTTATAGTGGTTCTATAATTTTTTTGTTACTACTGTTCATAACTTTTAGTCGGTGTTAGTTACATTAGGTTACAACTTTATATAATCCTGTTTTTAACCCAAATGACAAAAATGTTGATATTCAATACTGACCTGTAGTGAAGTGGGAAAGGAACTATGGTAGAACACAGTGTGCTACTAATAGTACCTGATGAACTAGCTTGAAGTATTATATTATTAATTGATTTAATGAGTCCTTAGATCCTATGATGCTTGAAAGGAGGTTATTGGTTTCTTACAACATAACGGTACTGGACTGTGTTTAAATGCATTATTTGATTATCGTTTTCTTGAAATACTCAGTTCTGAGATTCTCAGTCCCCCTTCACTCCTCAACCCCAAATTGTAGTTCCTTTTGCTCTGAAGCATTTTAAGAGCAGTAGCTCAAAGCACAGTGTTTCTTCTTGTTTACATCCCTTGGGTTAGCTGTGAATGGGTGCTGTTCTGGGCACAGTCCTCTTCTCAAACTAAGCAGAAACATGGCTGGCTGACAGTTCAGGTGGCAGGAAATGCTGAAAGGTACTTGTCTGAAGTGCATGATCAACTCTAATTGGTTTGGCACATTTATATTCCATATTAGCTTCCTCTTTTTTGTACAGACCATATGAAGAGTGGCATGGAAGTGTCAAAATTTATTGGTTTTCATTGGACTCTAAAATAAAGCTGTTTTCATCACTTGAGAGGACAACTGCCAGAGGGGTGGATCTACTTCCCTGCAGGGCTGCGTTGGACAGAGCCCTGCCTCACAGACAGGTTACATTACTGCAGTTGGATGCTCTGGAAGGCCCTGCCATGAAGGGAAATGTGGCTGCTGAAATAGTCCTGCTGTAAGTCTCAGGAAGGCGGGCTGGGGCAAACTCAGCCCGCACACTGTTCTCAGTGCTAATTCTCTGAAGAGCACCTGAGCAAGCTTACCCAAGGTCCCTGTTCTTACAAGACAAAGTACTGCATTCTATATGAAAGGGAAAGTTTTAAGCTGTTTTTAAGCTGCATCCCCAAATTCAATTGATAGTGCTGGAACCTAGAGGTGGGGGATGCATGGGCTCTGCAGCACACACTGTGACATGCTGTGAGCCACAGTTGCAGCAAGCCAGGAATGGTGGGAGCATTTCCACCTAGTCAGCCCCATCAGTGCAGCCTGTCACTCATTATTTTGCTTTGAGATAGATGGTTTAAAAAGAAAGAAATGAAGTAGAAGTCTCATATAAATTAAAATAATAAACTGAAGTCTTATGGGAACAAGACAGGAAAACTTCACAGAAAATTTTGAATAAAAACACTGATACCATTACTTTTAACTAGCTTCCTTTTGACAATGCATTCATAGGCATGCAGAATAGTGGGAATACCTACTCACACATATGGGCATACCCACCTACCTGCACACTACACACCTTTAGTTGTAGTATACAATTAAGGATGCTTTACTTCTGGATTTGTGTATTCAGGAGAATTAAGTAATTTGAATTGAATTTCAGAAACGTTCACAAGTAGGTTACATTGTCAAGAATCCCTATGCTTTGACTATAGTAAGAAGCAACTGGTAAGCATTCATAGGGATAAAATTCCTCTGTGTATCCTCACATTCATTTTGATTGGCAAATAAGTTATTCATCCTTCACACTGGCTCCCTTCCTGATTATAAGGGTATCTTTCCTCCTTCCTCCTCCTTTCAACTCTTTTCCCCACGCCAGTATATTGGGTGTGTGCCAGAACAGAATCAAACACAGAAGTTGTATCGATACACAGTGCAATGCTTTTTAGGTTTTTTGCATCTTTGCTGGAAAGCAAAACACTTTGGATGGTTGGAGAATTATTTCTGTGATTAAATGTTGCAGATTTATTTGTTTGCTTGCTTGTTTATTAATTATTTGGACCCTCCTTTGGGTGTTTTCATCTGTAGTCTTTCTTAACCCTCCTCTGTATATTTTACACCCTTGTTTCTCAAAAAAATGCCCAGAGTTATTTTCATTAGGAATAAGGAGAGGACATCCAGGATTCATCCATTTTACCTTTCTGCTTGTTTATTTTTGGCTTCCTTCGTGCCAAAAAAAAACCCAGCAGCAGCTGTTTCACATTCTGTATCACATGACATCCTTTCTAACAAGCCACTTTAGGGCATCCTTCCTCAGTATTTTGATGGATGCAGAAGAGATTTACCGGTGCTTTGCTGCATCTTTCACATTGCACCGTCATGAACTGGTAATATGTCATCTGTGTGGTGCTGCTCTCTATTGTCAGAGGACGAATTTAATTAATTTTTATTAACAGTCTCTTAATTGAATTTTTGAAAGACAGATAAAATTACAAACACAGCACAGGAAGAGCATAGGAAGAATATCTGGCAGAGCTATACAAATAGATGTATTGCTTCAAATATTCCCTGTGCTGTTGAACAAGACGTGTAAGCTGTAAAGGATTATGTGTAATAAGGAGAAAGATACTCAGAGCAATATTGAAGCTTATTCAAATGGTCAAAGCCAGTAGAGAAGTCAGGCACATGAAATCATATGAGTGTCTCCAAAGTGCAGTGGCTCCTCTTCCCTCTCCCAGACACTCAATCAAAAATAAAATAAAATTATCCTAATGCCTGTACTCTGGAAGAGGGAGAGAGAAGGCTCCTTCAGGAGAAGGAGCCAAGGTGGCAGTACAACCTACAAATCCCTAAGAGGTGGGCATAAAAAAGTGGGGACCACAAGCAAATAAGGTTTCCTAATAGCTCCAGTTGTTCAATAACACAAAATGTCCATGTTGCATAAGGATCATCAAGTGCCACAGCTGTGTTTCTACTGAGCTGGAGAGTTGTTGGTATTCCTGAATTGCCACTTTGAATTCCTTGTGAATCTGTTTTGGGATAACTTGCTGGTAGGATACACTGGTATAACACCATTAAAAATACCTTTTAGTGAATGGGGCCTGTCTTCCAGAGCTCCCATCCCTTGGCTCATTCAGCAGGTTATCCTAATTTGAATGTAGAAAATCCATCTGCCACAAGAAACCTGGTAGCTGAGCAAGCTTTGTCAGTGACCATACTTCTTTATATTACTGATAAATGTGCTACTGCAGAGTCTGTAGTAAGAACAGATTCTTTCACCTTTTTCTGAAGGAAATGTCAGCAATCATTTCAAATTATTCAAATGCCATTTCCTAATGCTTTACATGAACTTTACAAAATAGGCACAACTGGGAGACTTGGTTTACTCCCCAGTCAGGAGGACCAGGATGGGAGATTTGGTGAATATAGACACAGACACCTACCACACACATGCATGTGTCATGCTGGAATGAGGTACCTTCAAACTTTAAACAGAATCGCTGCAAGGATTTTTATTCCAGGATAGAAGTGCTTTTTTCTAGGTAAACTGAATCTGCTCTGAAATGTTAGCTCAGCCTATGTTTACTTTTGCAACTGGAAAACATTTTAAATTGCATTTCCTAAAGGGAAAGCAACTTTTTTCTTCCCTTTGGTTGTTTAGGCCAAATGGACCATTTCATTAAAAACATGTTCTAAATTCTGTTTCCCAGACACAAAAGCCATGATAATCCAAAAATATGCCTCCTTGTAGGCCTTTCAGTATGATCTCCAGTAAAGTTTAAAAAAAGATACTAGTATATGAGATGAATCCCAGATAACTGCAGTGTAATGTCTAGTGGTTTCATTTTCCAGGGATATACTCATAAAAGTTCATTTTTAGGGGTCTAAAGTAATCTTCATTTTATGGAGCAATTAAAGACTTCAGTTTTGATGTTGTCTGCTGTTCTCTGTGGGATAGATTCAGAATCCAATACATACTGTAGAGGAAAATTCAGCATGACAGTTTGCTGCTGGCATTTTTCATGGAGAATTGCAGTATTCTCCCAGATGGAAAAGAAACTTACAAGGGAGTTTTATTTTTTTATAGGCCGATATTATAGCTAACCATTCTTCTACTTATCACTGCAGGTACATGGAACACTGCCTGGTCTTGGAGTCTTTCCACTTTATAAAGTACAAGTTATGTTAATATTTTTTGACACTTGAGTAAGAAAAATTCTTACATTTTATCTAATTCAAGACTACTGGCTGCCCTTTGATTATTTCCAGACCCACATAATATCAGTCACAAAGGTAATATAGTATGAGACTTAGGGTTCTGACAGACATGTGTCTACAAATGAAAATCATATTGCTGGAGCTGTATCAGCCCCTGTCTCTCTGAGGAATAGCAGTGCCCTGAATGCAGGAAGATCTGATTTGCTTGTGAATCAGCTCCACAGTGGTTACAGTTTGCAATATTTAGTGTTTCCTAGGTAAGCCTCTGGTATTTTCATTTTGCTTTATATCGCTCTAAAAAAAAAAAGTGGCTGTCCAGAAACCAGCTTGAGAAGTGACCGAGGTATTTGGATAATGAGAGCTAAGGGAGGAATGGCAGGAGTGTCTGTCTCAGCTTTTGCTCCAAATCCCACTGTCCTTGCTGGTGGTCATTCCTAAAGCTGGTGCAGTCCTTTGGTGAACCAGGGAGTGGTCAAGCAGGCTGCAGACGTGCCCCTCTTGGCAG
Source organism: Phainopepla nitens (assembly GCA_013400175.1). Taxonomy (NCBI): domain Eukaryota; kingdom Metazoa; phylum Chordata; class Aves; order Passeriformes; family Bombycillidae; genus Phainopepla; species Phainopepla nitens. The sequence goes on from VXBQ01010805.1 coordinate 357,314, forward strand.
CAATTTGGGTGTAGGTGCCTGTGCTCTGGAAGCTGTAAATCACTGCTGCCTTGGGGAGGAGCCCGGGCTCCCAGCCCTGCCTGCCTCAGCCCTCTCTGAAGGAACAGCAGTGTGAAGGGCTGCCTTTTGTTTCCTTTTTGAGGGATCTTCACTAGCAAAGAGTCCATAAGCCTTAAACATCAGGATGAGGTAGGCAAGGGTCAAAATCTTAAGAGAGGAAATGCGTAATGAGGACGTCACAGACCATCTCCTGCGTTATTTGGAGCTGTGACCTAGGCATGTCATCATTTTCCCTTCTTTCTCACTGAATCTTCTTTTTTTATATGTATTTTTAATAGTAGCCTCAGTGACAGTGAAATGGATGAGTGCAGTACCTGTTAAATGCCAGCTTCCGCTGGTATGGCATCCATCTGTAAATGCACTTAGAACAAACATCTGCTCCCTGAAATGACTTTCTGGCCTGTGCTGGTTTTTTCAGTGTCTGCCAGGCTTTTCATCACCTTCCCCAGTAATCCCAGCAGGTCCACAAAAAAGTAAATATCCTTATTTGTGTGACACTGCAGCCACTTCAGCTGGCTTGTTAAAACTCAGAAGTTGTAACTGGAGGAGCAATGCAACCCTTTTCACAAGAAAGAGAAACGTTTCAGTTTTGAAGGTTATGATGTATGTTAGGCATACATAAACCAGGTTACTTCTACATTATAATCTGGATCCCACAAAAATTAAGATTCATGTAAAATACCTTTTTGGGCTAATATTTGAATTGGGGGGTGAGTATCTAGACAGTAATCTTGAAAGGCAGAATATTACAGAGACCATCATACACGTGCACATTAATCTGTGGCCCTTCCCTTCTGATAACAAAATACTGAACTGGGTTTTAAATATCAGCTTGCACACAGTATGACATGTAGTATTTTGCATAGGCTTGCTGACTTAAAATGTGTATTTGGATCTGATTGATGTTATCAGAACTCTGCTGTTATCCCTGAATCAATTTGGCAGAAGGTTCATATTCTTTAACAAGTTGACCGCTTCCTTTCTCTCCATTTAATTGAAAGTTCTTGGATCATTCTTCACAGAAATAGTTTTAAGACTCTTGACATGTTACCAGGTTTCTAATTTTTGAAGTACTGAGAAAACCAAGAATTTTTAGGTTGCCATGTAGAATTTTTATCTGTAAATCCAAAGTCTTGTGAATTTCATAGACTTGTATTTATACCTGAATCATGTCCCTGTGGTGTTACGCATAATTTAAAGGTTATCTGACGGCATCTCCATACTGCCTGGAAACTAGGTTTTCTTTAAAAATATTTTCAGTCTGTGAAGAGATGCTGCCAGGCATTTATAATAATACTTCTATAAAAGAAGGAAGTACTTACTCACATGTGATTAAAGTGTGGAAGTCATTAACATAGGAAAGCCATTGAGTCCAAGAATTTAATAGGACTTCTGGAAGGTTATAGCCATCAACAACATACAGGGTTGTAATTAATACAAGTAAGTAATTTGGAAAAAAATGCTAAGCACACTGTTCAAGGATTCAGTTGGTCTTCAGCTATCAGCTCCCAGTTGGACAGAGGTTGCTTTGTCAACTTCCATAGGTTCAGCTTTTCTCTGTACAGCATCTGGCACCAGCCCATGCCCGAGACAAAGCCCTGGGACACGCACATTTGCTGTGACATGGGACAAACATGCTCCCTGCCTGCCTTCTGACTGATTTAAAGCATGCAACTCCTGTAGCCATTGATCACACTGCACCAGCTTTCTGTGCATGTACAACACCCTGCTGCTCCGTGCGTGCAGGAAGCAAAGCACTGGGAGCTTTTATTACTCCTGAGACTGAGTCAAATGGAGAGATGACATTCACAAACAAATAAAGCAAAGTAGATACAGATACTCCCCTCCTTCTTCTAGCTTTGACAGCTCTTTCTCATTCCTGTGTTTCAGCTGTGGCCAGGCACATGCTCTACGCTATCTTGCAGGGTCAGGCACAGTCACAGGAAAGCAGCAGGAAAACGAAGGAGAGAGAACATGCAGTGCTGCACAGGGAGCAGAATAAAGCCTTTTCTGTATGCACCAGAGAGAAACATCACGGTGCTGGCACTGCGTATGTCACATTTGCTTTGTGTCTGAGGCCCTGAATGAGCTGTGCTGGCTGTAGAGCTCTGCTCAGACTGCAGGAAAGAACATCAATGCCATTGCATTTGGCACCTGTAGTAAAGATGTGATGCAGAGAGTAAACGTGAAAAATAAGTGCTCTGCAGGTTATCTGTCCAGAATGGGACCAAGGAATGCTTGTGACAGCATAAATAAGCTCCCTCTGAGTTTGTGAAGCTCTTTGTCTCTTTAAATTTTTTTGAGAAAAAAAGAAAAAAGCTAAATTTCTTGATAACTTTCACAGAAATAAAATCAATTTAAAACTAGCTTTACTCTCAGTATTTATTCTCACAGTCGGAGAAATGTAATATGGAAGCAAAGATAAAGCAGCCTTTTCCTACAAATAAACAAAAAGTAGTTTTCAAATGAGAATGACTACATGAATTCCAGTTGCTGGAGGGGATGCTCTGATGATATTGCAGCAGGATCCGTGGCTGCATTCAGGGGAGAGCATTCTTACTCACCAGCAGCCTCTGTTCAGGGAAAGTGCCCAGGCAGGTGGGTAGCAGCACAGTGCTGTGGCACTGCAGCTCTTCAGGTGAGTTTGTTGTGCCATCTTGGGGGGATCTGTACTCACAGGGCTGCCAGGAGGGAAGGAGGAAGGCTGGTCATTAGCAGATGTGCTACGGGTTGTGTTTGTTATGCCTTGGCTGAGCAGTGGAGTTGTAAATTATTTCTTTGCCAAAAATGGAAGCTCATTATAGACTGGCCTTGTTTTGATTAGGAAGAGTTGGGGGATATACTATAAGAGTAAATAGAGCGTATGGCTTTGCCTGCTAGTTTGTTCACTTTTGGCATTAAAGAGATTATATTTTAACTGGTTTTTTAATTTCTGTGTTACCATTTTTTTTGTTTTAGTCTTTTTAGGATTTACTCTATGCACAAAAACCTTTCCATGATGGTGGCACTTTTACAATTTTTCTAGTGCTTGAAAGGAAGTTTGCATAGACTGTGTCTGTACTAGATGTTTGTCAGCATAAAAAAAAGCATTGTGCTAACTTGTGTTGGGATGCAGAAATTCATTACCTTCCCTTTTTTTTTTTTTTTGTCCTTTCATATACTGCATTTGGGAAAAATACTACCCGCAAAACATCTGTTTGGGGGTTGGTTTGTCCTTCAGACTGAAAAAATGTGTTTTCAAATGGAGTTGATTTTAATTAGGTGGTTTAGCAAGATTTTTTGTTGCTTTTGTGAATATATTGTTATGCCTTGCTTTATTGCAGGAACTGTGGTTAGGGGAGCAACTTACTGCAAGTTCATAGAGAACAAATTGTGAGAAATGAAGAAAGTTGTATAAAAATGCTGATACAGCATTCATTATGTAATAGGAAAAGATGTTGCATGCAGTGTTATTTTTGAATTTCAGTTATATGAGACTAAGATAAGAATCAGTTACCAATTTCAAGTTTCATTATCCTGGCAGCACCTCAGCTCCTTTTGGCAAATCATTTAACCTTCTCTGCTTCCTATCTAACAATTTAATGTAGTGACCTTATTTTATTTATTTCCCAGATGTACTTGAAGTATTTCATTCATGTGTGTAAGAAGTACTTTGAGAAGAATTACATTTATAAATAAAAAATACATAAATCTTTATTATATTATGTGAGGATACACATTTGTAGGATAAAGGTTGTGCTCTCCATCAGTTAACAAAGTTTTATTTTATTTCCTTTGACAATTAAATCTGTCTTGACAGCTTGTTAACTTGTCTCTCTCAGTGAACAGAAATTAGAGTTTTAGTATCTTCTTAGAGAAACTTTGAAAATCAGTAGTGCCTAAGAAAGTTAAGTCCCATATTCATGGCTAGAAATTTTTCCTTTCTCCTTACAGCTATTAGTGCTGTTAAGATGGCTTGCAAAGGAGCTGGCTCTTCTGAACACTCAAGTTCATCACAAGTTCAGTAGCTTTCAGCCTTTTTCAAAGTATTTCTGTGTTCCTCCATTTTCCAGGAGAAGTGTGAGCTCTGGCCTAGGTTATTCAAGGCTTGCTTTTCTTAGCAGCCTTGTGAAGATTTCTTAAAATAGCAGTTCGATGGACTACAGGAGGAGAATTGCTGATCTCCTTTTTTTTCTATTTTGTTCCTTGTCAAAGGGGACTGAAGTACCTTCTGGTATGATTCTAGAGGACATACTGTATTGAATAGTGTGTAATGCCAGAGTTCTGCAATGGAATTGTGACTCAGAATATCTGATTTACACAGACAATTTAGCAATTTGGCATCCTTATATCCATCCAAGCTGGATCCATGCTGATCTTCTGGGTTAGGAACAAACAGAAAGGAAAAGCTTTTGAATGCCTCAGTGTGGCTAAGATGGCATTGACCAAGCATATCAAAACAGTAATTTGTCTGGAGAGCGAAACTGTGTAGGGTTAGAAAGCACCCATATCCAAAATTACAATATAAACTGCCTCTTTGTCATTGTCTATTTCTTGTTTGCTTCAGTCTGTCATGAAATAGCGTGTGTTAAGTAAGTTGAGTTTGTAAAGAGCAAATAATTTAAATTGTTTATCTGAACAAGAAGTGACTTGAGCAAGCAGATATAGAAACTTGAGCTAATGGCATTAGAGATGCTTACAAGGTTTGTGCATGATGGCCATGCAGGGACAGTGACTGATGCTGTTGGTGCCCACCACGCTTGATCATTCTTTGGAGACAAGCTTCCCAGGCTCTTCTTTCTGACACTTCCCATGATACCTACAGGTCAGAAAGCAGCACTGTGCCCGTGAAGATAAATCCTAGCTTTTATTTTTCCCCAGTCCTGAAAACTGGATCGTGTCCACTTAGATGGGACTAGCTAAGTCTAATCAGCTCCTCTACCACTTTTTTCCAATTCTGTTGTTTTGAGGTGGTTTCCAAAAATCTAATACCCTTTGGTACCACAAAGGTCATCACTGGCACTTAGTTTAAATCAAGTAATGAGACCAAGCCAGTTTGGCAATTTAACAGTAAAAAAAGAGTTATTTTAAGGAGTCCTTTGCTATAATACTTTTATGTTCTTTAGAAGCAGTTCTTGCCGTATATATACGCACATGCATGCACACACGTACACACATCATCTTTGCCTGAGATGATGTTTCCTGGGAAACTTTACTTCCTCAGGTGTCAGTGGATCCAGTTAATGGTAACCAAAAGGGTTAGTATGGCAGCAGTTTAATGTGTGTTTATTCGCTGCAGTTATACGATATTTTTTGATTTTTCCACCTTGTAATTTGCCATGAAATGACTGGATGATGCTCCTCGTGCTCTTCTAGTATGATGTGCTGAGAAGGGTAAAGTTTGTTACGTGTTGAGCACGCACATTTGCTTCACATAATCTCCTGGTGCCACCATCTCCAGTTTCTGGGCTGTAATTGAGCATTTCTCAAAGTTTTGAAGGTTTTAACCAAAATGTCATAGTGAATATCAGCAGCACAAAGTGTGACTTAATCCCAGAGTTTGCAGAACAGCACTTCTGAAGAAACACTTGGTGCAAAATAAACAGGTTTCAGAGGAAATGAAGAGTGCCCACTCCCTGAGCAAATAGGAGGCAGCTGAGATTGGGTCACCCAAGATCTCTCCCCTCCAAATACCACAAAACTTGCTCTGTTTTCAGCAGAAACTGAGCTGCTGGCACAGTTTAGACACCTCCTCTTTGCCAGGAGACCCGAACACTGAACAAAGCAAGAGAATTATGTACTCATGAACATCAGATGCTTAAAATATTCCTGTTGCTAAAACAGCACTTGAGAAAAATGCCTTTATCCTCTGGACTTATTCCTTCAGAGTCCCATTTCCGGCGCTGTCTGATATATTGGACACTTTTCAAGAATGGGAACAGTCCTGGGAGCGTCTGACATCAGGACTGAGCTGCAGGGAAGGATTTCTGGATGAGGAGGTGATTTTGTACAAGAGGCAGTGAACAAGAGTCCTCTGCCAGGGATTCTGTCTAAAGCCCAAGGGGGGAAGGAAAATCAGGATGTAGGCCTTGGTCAAGGGAGCAATTACTTCTAGAAATGCATTTGAGTAGGCTGGGATGAAGGAAATGTTTTGGAACAAGTCACCTGGAGTTTGTAGTCCTCATTTTTTTTTCACCCCCTTCATTTCCTTCATGAATGTTTGTTTTTCTGAGGGGTTATTTGGTTAAGCTGGGTTTTGTAGCTTTCATTTGTGTAGTATTTTGTTTGTCAATTACCTTGTGTAGGGCAGAATACTCTGTGAAACATGATGTGGATTGTATAGAATATAGTATACTAAATTAACACCATCTAATGTGCTACCTCAGGTGTGTTTTTCGATTAAAATTTAATATATTGTTTCCATTGTGCTGGGGACCATTTTCTTCTGCTTCAAGTGTGGCTTTATAAATTCTAAGATGAAAATTAATTGAGAGAACTCTGCCAAGAGGAACTGCAGTCATATATGTTTACTTAATTGGGAAAATTGCTCATTCTGTTACAGATTACATCTATTCCTAAATATTTTATTTAATAGCTAGAAAAATGTCCTTTCTCAGTCTTTGGTGCTTCAGCACGTCACTAACAGCAGCATTTGAGTTCCAGTGATATTACACTGACTGATTCACCAAGAACTCCCTTGCTTCCTTTGGGATATGCACCCAAAGATCTCTCCAAAAGCTGTACTGGACAGATGTGAACTTTTGTGTGGGTTTGTTTATTCCCTGGAGTGCTCAGGAGATCACTTTTGGGTTCAGATAATTTCCATTCAAGATGAGTAATTTGTTGGATCCTGGTAATCCTTCAGAGGATGCAGCAGGGCACAAGTTGCTTCTGTCTAACTTGAGCACCTGGCAGCAAGGCCAATTCAGATTGTATAATCAATATTCAGTACTTTTATAATTTCATCCAGATGCTGAGAACAGAGGAGCAATGTCCATGCATTTTGTTGTTGTAAATCCTTTCTCAAAAATCGAACAATTGCCAAGAATGTGTAAAAACATCAAAGTAAGAGCAATTATTATAGAATAATTGATGCCAGATGGACTTCTGCACCTGATATCAGTCAACATGCCAGTGAAAAAGAGCTGTTTACTGCAAGGAATACTACAGCATATGTCAGAGTAGCATCAGCATCTTTTCAAAATGGTTATTTTAACCATTTTGAAAGCTGCTAATGTGTTGAGTTTCTTGCTATGGTTGTTCTTAGACATTGAGCAAGATCCTTTTTTTTGTTAAAGATTTCCTGAGAAGGAGATATGATCTTTGCTCTCCCCAACTCCTGTGGCCATCATCAAGTTTGGCAAATTTGCATTAAAACTTTAAAGTAAACCTTTATTTAAACACTAACTAAAGATCATTGGTTAGCTGCTTTCAGAAACCCTTGTTATCTTCAGGCAATGAAAAACAATGAGATAATATTTTCTTAAACATTATGTAGCTATTAAAGTAATATTTTAAAAAACATTGCCATTTCCAAAACTGAGTTTATTAGTTTGTAAAGGTTGATATTTTTTGAAGGAAACACAAACTTGCCTCCATTATGCATCTGCTTTTCCTAATATGAGATTTGGAGGTTTGTTTTTAAGAGGTGGTGAAAGGTCACTTGAGTATCATTTCAGGCTTTGGGTATTTTCATGTAGTTTTTTTTTCCATCATTCAAAACCTGAGCTACCTTTGAAGTGATAGAGCTCTGCAGACTGGAGGAATTTTCCAGTTCTTTGGAACCAACTTCAAGCTGATCCTGAAAATACATAGTATATGGTGCCTAATTTTTCTGTACCCTTGTCACAGCGAATGCCTCTGTGTGCTAGAGGACAGTCCAGTTTGAAGATGAAATAAGTGACTGCTCACTGCAAGTGTTTGCACATTTGCATGCTTCAGAGTGCTGTAGTTCTACCCACGACCCTCATTGCATGGATAGACTCATGAAGTATTTCTGAGTGTAGGTTTGACATGGAGAGTGCAGGGACCATGAGGGATCCAGTAAAGAGATATGCACACACTTCTCCAGCCAGGCAGTGCGGTGAGGTGTCTGTTAATCTCTCTCTCCTGCTCCACAGACTGCAGTCCCACTGGTGCCAGCTTCCAGTGCGTGGCCAGCACCACGCATGTCAGTGGGAGTAATTGGCACTCAAAGCACACCTAAGGGCAGGCAGGACTGGAGACCTGGAAGGATTTCTTCGGAAAGTTATTCCATTCACCTTTGCATGCCCTGAGACTGACAGATGCACTGAAGTCGAGCAGATTTCTGGTGGTGGATCTGTCTTCCAGAGCTCTAACGCGCACTTGGAAACGTTATTGAAACCCTGAAGCGCAGCTCCTTCGTGCTGTGCCTCAGGATTCCAACAAGTTCTGGCACGTTGACCATAATGCATACAGGTTTATAGCACTATTTATAAATCTCTTGAGTTTCCTGTTGTATTGTTTCTTGCTGAGGGAGTGCGGGATGTGCAATTCATCCCATCAAATTTTATTGAGGAGCTATCCGCAGTCATGTGCATGCTGAATTCTCCTGAGAAACAGCATCTGTTTTCTGCAGTATTTCAAGTTTGAAATGGTTGTGAGTTGTCATAGCTTGTTTAATTAACAAAAGGATACAATTAAAAAATGTGAATTACTTGCATTTCTTGTCAAACAATGTTAACTCCATAAGCCACAGAATAGGGAGGTTTCCTCAATAAGCTATTTGCTGATTTTTCAGTATTTTCTAATGAGTTGTTTGCCATACTTTATGTAAGTACAGATTCCTCTGGTTTTCTTTCTCTATTCAGCAGAAACCATGTTATGCCTGTAAAACAGACACTTCTTGTCTTATAGGTGAAAAAGACACTAAACATGAGTTGGATGTCCTCCTTGGGACCATCTGTTTTGCACATCGTGCCATTGTGCTAACCCTGTTAAGGCAATCTCAAGTTCTTTCAGGATCTTTTTCATATAGGTAAATGAAAAGATATAGATACTTGTATGGATGAATACATGCTCGAAGGCAGGATGTCAACCACTGATGGGTATTTGTGGGATTAAAAAAGGAAGCTAAGCAGCATAGTTCCTCGTGGGACCACAACAAACTTGGCTAGCAGGGCCTTGGTGCTTGACTGTGTACAACTATTATGTAGACCTCATGGCCAACTCAAATTACAAGTCAACACATAACTGTAATTTAAATGAAACTTAGTTACTCTTCCAGTAACTTTGGATGCATTTGTGGAGAGGGTGTGGAGCAACACTTTCATATGGCTTTCTTGAAAATAACTGGCATACTCCATTTGTAAGGAAGCTCATTATTGGTTTTTTTGTTCAGTCATGTAAGTACACTTCTGGAGGATCATAAATGCCTAATATAACGGTAGCCTTCAGGCATTCTTAACTGAAATTGTATTTTATCTTCCATCAGCTGTGCATTTCCAGAAGTGTAAATGATCCTTAGGATAAGCTGACTGTAAGACTTGCTGCTCTTGCCTCCTAAACACAGAGAGCCATAGTAACAAATAGCATTGTATTTTTCACGTCGTCTTTCTGCAGTTGATTCACTCTTATGGATGTATGAACAGTTGCACAGTTTGTAGAGAAAATGGCCTGTTCCTAGACAAGTAATTCCTATTAATTCCTCAGTTATTTGTATAACTTTTTTTTTCTTTTTTCCCCTGCATGAAACAGTCATATGAATTGCATTAAGCCTTAAGGTACCAAGCTTGTGCCTTATATTTTCCTTCTCCCAGGAGAAGTGTGATAGTAACAGTTCTGTTCAAATTAAGTACTGATTATTTCAGCCATCTAAACCCAGTTTGTGATTTTTGGTGGATAATGTGCTGTCATTCTCTGCTTCTTACCCTGTTCTTTTCTCACAGCCACGCTGTGTGATGTTGCATAGCTAGCAATCTATAACCCAAATGTTATGTTAGAGAGGAGAGTTATGCTGCTCTCTGGGAAATAGATAGAGGATGTATGTTTTATGAGACACCAAGCAAGCTGCTGTGTGACTATAAATTTCTGTAGGTTTTTCTTGTGCTGTACATAACTGCTAATTATCGAAGTGATTTACGTTTTAAGCATATTTTCTCTTTCATTGTTCATTCTGCTTTTTTCAAGTTTGAAAACTGAAGTAATTTTAGTAATTAGTTATTTCAGGAAGCCTTGGAGAAGTGGAGATAGTGTGCTTGGCACTGTGCAGGTACAGAATGTGCTACAGCCAGGAAGTGGTTGGCTTTCCCCCTCCATGCACTGCACAAAAATCTGGGCTCTGCTTCCTGAGATCAGGGAGAAGGATCCCTCTGGATCATGCCTGCTGGAGGAAAGACCAACGCAGAATAGAACAGAATATTCTTAGCTGGAAGGGACCCACAAGGGTCATCGAGTCCAGCTCTTAAGTAAATGGCCCATTCTGGGATTGAACCCGATTTATTAATGCCTTCATTCAGCATCATGGAAAACGGTGAGAGGGAAGAGGATCGTCCTGAGCCTGCAGCCGTGTGGAAAGCCAGTCAGGTGAAGCCTCGCTGCAACCTTGCAGCAGATTGAGCCCTCTTTTCTTTCCTGCCTTTGTGGTTGAAGGAGAGAAATGGAGGGCTGGAGAGGGAATAATCGGTAGTGTTCTCCACAGCCAGCCAGCCATCTCCTCCTATTGACCTTGAAGTAATGAAAAAGGGATAGATTCTTCTGCATGTTACCTCTTTGTGTGCAGCTAATGAGAGCAGAGAGTAGTGATCATAAATCTGCATGGCTTTGCCTGTTTGAAAGCCTTGGCCATGGGAAAAATGACAGTACATAGTTTATTTTCAGTCTGTAATTCATATAAGTATTTGTCCCAATGTGTTTCTTCTGGAGGTTTTTTGTTTTATTTTTTTTTGCCTTGTACTTCATTTTATGCAGCAGTGGTTTTAATTCAAATGACAGGTTTTTTTGACGTCAGTTTTCAATATGAGAATAGTTGTATTCCCCAAACCAGCAATAAAGTGGTTTGATATTTGCATTTTTTAAAATGTAATAACCTTTCATTAGTTAACACAGTAGAGTTATACTGGTGAAGAACAGTGCCTATGAAAGGAAAAAAAAAAAAAGTCCAAAATATGTATGTAGGACTTGTATTTAATATTTATTAAAAAAAAAAAAAAAAGGAAAAAACTCTCCTAAATTACCTACAGTAAAAAATAAAAAAACAACATGGAATTTGGGAGTTTGCTTTCAGATGTTGAACTGCCATACACAAAGTAACCAGAAAGTTGTCTTTGGCAATTTGTTCATTCCCCTCCCAGTGAGATAAATTCATTAAGGCAGATCCTTGTCAAACATTAACTCAGAAACTGGAAGGAATCTGAAACAGAAAATAATTAAGTAACCCTAATGATGTAGCAGTCCAAATACCGTGGCCAATGGATAAAGAATAGTAGCAAGGTGTTTTAGTACTTAGCTAAGATGCCAGGGCAATGTCAGCCAAAAAATTATGTCATGCAGTCAGAGGCAGGGTTTGGTCAATGCAAACTGACAGTTTGTCTTTTAATCCTACTACGTACAATAACAAAACATCAGGAAGGACTATATTTAAAAACAGAGGAAATGTACTGAGCCACTAGAAGAGCTTGTTGCATTGTTTTTCCTCTGAGCTAGATCTCAAGTGAGATGATGGCTGCGCCGGTACTGAGCTCCTGGGGCGCCTTTCCCCCTTCTCAGCATGGGATTAACCTCTGAAATGGCAACAGCATTTACTCTCTGGAGTAAATGGGACTGTGCTAGGGCAGACTTACATTTTGCTTGTATTCCCATGATGGAGTCATTCATTACATGAGTGTTTGAGCAAAGCTGAAGCATTAGGGAGATCCTGACCCCTTCACTGAATAGGCAGCAGGTCAGCTTGACTGAATGAAGCACAGTCCAACCCAGAGCAAGGGGGAACCTGTAAGTCTGGCACTCTGGAGCAGTTAGGATGGTGGTCATAAGTTTTTCCTCTTTCCAGGCCAGTTATCCTGTTGGGGCTTGCCTTTGGCCAGAGAAAACACTGTCTGTAGCTGAGCTGTGCTTGTTGGGGAATTAGGGAGGATAGAGGGAGGAGGTTGCTTGACTTTGAGCTCTCTGCTGGAGAGCTAGAGGTGATGGCTGGCCACAGTGTACTCTGGCTGCTCCCCTGGTGCAGCCTGAGGCCTGTTGGTGATCTGGTCGTGTGATAGGCAGGTTTAGTTCATCAGCCAACCAACCCTGGCCACAAAAACATGTATTGACATCAGTTCAGTGTGTTGAACAAGGTTGGTTGCGGTAAGGTGAGTGCCAGAGCCAGCTCTAAGGCGGAATCGTTCCAGGGGTTCCCGGGGTGAAACTTCCCTCTTCCAGCAAGCTGTTTCAGCTCACTCATGAAGACATACCCTAATCTGACCCTTTCTGTAGGTCATTGTGTTTGGAGTGTTTCTGGTACTCAAGCCAGAATAATTATTTTTTCTACACAGCCATGTTTGAAGGTTACCTCCTGTGATCAGGTTAACCACCAGTTTTCATGAACTCTGCTGACTTGCCCTGATGAAAAGTTTGTTCTTCAAAATCTAGCAAATAAGTTTAAATGCTTAAAGACTCTCAGCCAACAAACAGTCAAGCAAAGTTGAATTGCAGGTTTGTTTTGAGAGATTGTAAGGTCTTTCATCAATTTAGGTATTAATACAGAGCCTATTATAGCAGGGGCTTTCTCCACTTATGAGGTTAAGATATTGAAAGGGTTTAATGAGTCATTAAGCCCAAATGTTCTTTTTAGAGTTCCTTGAATTAGTGGAAATACAGTGAGATATTCAGGGTGTGAATCCAGAGTGATCCAAGTTGATCCAAACTGGTCCATTATGCTGTGCCAGTGGTGGCACTGGCAGTGGGGAAGCCCTTCCTGGCTTAAGGGGCTGAAACAGGAGAAATGGGAGAAAATGAAACAGACCAAAAACCAGCATTATTCTGCCAAACCTGCTCTCTTCTCTCTCTTTGCAAGGGAGAAGCAAGGAGTCCTGAGGCAGAGAGCTGAGAAACAGGGGAGCCTCTGTTTAAAGGGGCTTAAACTGTTGTGGGGCACCTCCTACATTTCCAAGTCAGCCATGTGCCTTTAATTGCTGCTAAAAATGCCAATTTCAAATAATAGTGTAAGTAGCCTGAGCAGAGCTGAAGTTAACTGTGTGATTTAACTCCATGAAACTATTGACTTATTTAAAAGCATGCAGATGCTAATGTCTTATGCTAGATCAGGATCTTAATTATGCATAGTTTGAGATAATTAGGTTGTTTTAGCTTCTATCTCAACCTGTTAATTCTAACTACTAAATTAGGATTCAGTTGTAATTCCTGTATGTTTAGTAGAACTATTTCAATTTGCTCCTGACATTAGGTAAGTGTTGTAAATAATTCTGCTTCTGTATTCTGGTTTTCTGTGGGAGAGGTCTGACACATTCATATCACCAGGTAAACTCAGACAATTACGTATTTGCCCTTTGCTGTGTGAATTTTTTTTTGTTTAGGAAATATAAATGGATAAATGTTCTGGATAAATATTTTGAGGAACAAGCAAGTCCCAAAGGATGTTCATTTTGTTATAGAATTTATTCCTAGGTTGCTGTGACAGCCTGTATTTTGTGGCTTTTGTTTTCTCTTTCTCATCTTTTAGAAGCTCATACTTAAAAATTCATCCATAAAGTACCAAGTATGACATTTTTAACAGAAACAAAAAATGTGGTAAAGATCAGTCATATCTGTGGTCGAGCCTGTGTTGAACAATCCAACCTTTCTCTTAATCTAAGGCTTACATGCAAAAGTAGACTGATGATCTGCTTACAGGTGCAGGAATATAACTCATATCATTGTTTCCACAGATGAGCACCATGCCAGGACTGCCCACAAGGCCGTGCTTCTATGACATTGACCTTGACCCTGTCACAGAGCAAGTGAAAGGATTGTTTTGAGAGTGACATCCAAATCCAGGTCGGTCAACAGCCTTTATTTTCCTGTTCCAGCTTGGGGGAGGATGTTTGTGCCCAGCATGTGTATAAGAGGTTGTCAGAAGTTTATCTAGGCTCTAGTTTCAATAAGGGGTGTATTTCATAATGTGCAATTTATCACGTGGGTTTCTCATTTGCTGAATGGTGACTGGCACTTTGCTGTTGTCCACTAATGGTGCCTTTTGGATTCCCTGGCACTGTCAGTTTGGCATCAGGAGGAGCCAGCTCTGCAACTGCACTGCTCTTGGCTATGGAAAAAGCCAGTCTGAAGAAATCATGTCATCTTACTCACCTCAAATGAAATACTCTTTGATACTACACTCACGTGGCAGTGTATGTCTGTCATTACCTAGATATCATGGAAGATATTTCTCAGCTTGTTCAGCATAGCTGCTGTCATCTCTCTCAAATGGTAATAAGCTTTTCAGGAACACAAAGCTGTCCTCTTAGCCTGTTTTTCCTGCTGGATTCTCTTTTTCCTCAAAGGTTGCGGTTCCCCCACCACCTCCTCCCTTTCTCTAAGTACTTAATCTTCTTGGTGTTCTGCTTTAATTTTGTGCAGCACATGTTCCTCACTTAAAAATACAAGATGTTATGAAAATATTTCATGCTACTCCATTTTAACCTTTTAACATAATAAGTGGAGTAAGAGAGAACGTAACCCTGACTGAAACAAACCATGTGTGCCTGTCATGGAGCTCTCTCCTTTCATCACTTAGCTCTCTCCCCCAGTAGACTGGTCTGGAGAGTAAAAGCATTTTTTAAGACAGAACAACATGATTACTATGAGCTAATAGCACTGTGATGGTACTCCAGATCAGCCACAGCTTTGAGGTGGGTGTGCCCAGGTGCTTCAGCCCTGCTTTAGCATCCTTTCTAACTGTGGATTGAGAGAAAGGACTTTCATTTTCTATTTCTGTGTTTTGGTGGATTGTTCAGAGGAGGGGAGAGGTTTGCACAACCCAGCCAGACCAAGTGAACTGTTCACTTGCCCACACATTCACATGAATGCCACAATGTTCACGTAACATCTGGTGAGAGCAGATTCTGCCAGTCTGTGTGTGCCAGTCAAGACAAGTAAAAAGCACCTAGCTTGAAAGTTAACCTGCATGCACAGGTAATTAATTACCTGTATTCAAACCATCCCTGACTATCCTGTGTCTTGGAAGCGTTGCACTTACCACTCCTTGGCATATATCCCATTTTTGTTACTGATACACGTTATTTGTCTGACAGCTTCATGCATACATATTGATTCATCATGTGTCAGCCATGTAATTGCTTCTGAATCATTTGGAATGACTGTAGAATCCTAATGTAAGATCTATATGCAGATTCACATAGCCTGCTTAATTGGGTGTTTACTGCCTAGTCTTACACAAATCCATCCAAAGCAGGGACTGATGAGTTTGGAAGAACAACAGTAATTAAGCAGACAAAATACTCCATTCCAACTGTGAAGGCCTTTCATTGGAAGCTGTGCATGAAATTAAAATGTTAAACTTGGCTTTTAATCAATGATGGTGTTTTGTCAGATGTAAAAAGAAATGCTAGTGAAGTCACAGAAACATAATAGGTAGGAAATAACATATGTAGCCAACTGTTGATAAATTATTTTAATTTTATTATGGAGGTATTGTTGGCATCTGACAGATGAATGATTCATCTAAGTTTAAGCCTTTTAAAGGAAAAAACCAGCTTGATTATGCATATTTTTCATCAATATAGGCACATGCTCACCTGTGTTCCTACCTTTAACAATCTAAACAAACGCCCTGAGAGAATCGTAATACCCAGTGAGCACTATACAAGGTAGTCAAGTGCTCATTAGCTCTAAAATTCATCTGGTTCATGTGCTAGATTTGTGCATTGCTAATTTTGGAAGAAGAGAGAAATAATATTCCCGTGTAGTCTTTACTCCCAACTTTCTGTGGAGGAGTTTAGTAGATATCCTTTGTTTTCACATGTTCACTGAAATGAGCCCACACTGTAGGTGAGACTGCGCTTTGAGGTCTTTGTGGGTTTGTTTCCATGGTGTCAGATCAAGAGGTTTTTTTTCATTTAATTTGAATTCTTCAGCGTTTTAGTGTATGATGTAATATTACTAATAATATGGTGTTTTGCCAGCTCATTAAGGCTGATTCAGATCTTTGAGACATTTTAATTGAAAAATATTTAGAAATTTGTGGAAGAGGTGCAGATGTTTCATTTTAAATATGCCTGTAGAGCTGAGAACAGTTGTTTAGTGTGCAGTTAATACCCTCCTCTGCAATGCATTTCTTCATCAGACCTGTGAAAGAGATACAGGCAGAAGTTCCTGCTTCTCAGCAGGTTCTGGTGAGGTTCTGGCTGAGGTGAAACACTGGGTGTCATTTCCCACTCTGATTTTTCTCTACTACTTCACACCAGTCATTTGAACATGATCTAAAAAGTCATAGAAACAAAAACCTTATCATAAAATTCAACTCTGTTTTTCTCTGTTTTTCAGACAGCCAATACGTGGACAAACAATATTGTAGTTTCTCTGTAGGAGCAATGTGATCTATCAAAAAAATGAAACATTAATATACAGAAATTAACCCAAAGGAATCTGGCTAGGCTTTCGTCTCTGGCCACTGTCCTATTTAAATTACACTGCCCAACTCATACACTAAGAAAGTTGAAATTGTTTCCTCGGGAGCTGTCTGTAGAGAGCACCAGTCAGAGTAAGACTTACATGGAAACAAGTCTGCCAATAGGAAGAAAATTTAAAAAAAAAAAAAAAAAGTAATATTTGCTCAGTGAGGGGAAGTCACAAACTGGCCCTCCACAAGTACTCTGTTAAGGACCTTTGTGAGCTCCAAGGATCCCTCTAATTTAATCAGTGGCCAGAGGGTGCCTGCTCTTACTGTGCAAGGTTTGAGTATCTGGAGTTCTCCTCAGTTGGTTGTGACTTCATAAAGCTGCCACTGTCCACAGTGTCTGATGTATTCTTACACTCTTCTCTTCAAAACTGGCAGAGCATCGGAATTATTTTAATGCACTGCATGGATACTTCGCCACCCTCACAGCTTTTCTGAATTTGGGAAGAATCCCAGAGCTCTGCCTGTGAGCATCTTCATGGCCATAAAGAAGTCCATAAAAGCAGGAGACCAAAACCGGTGTTCTAACATTGCAAACTATTTGTTAGATGTTTTCATCTTAATTTATTCAGATACGAATAGAAAGTGTTTTAAGACCTTTCCCTTACATCCACAAAACTGAGCCTATAAACACAAAAAACTAAAAAAAACCCAATTACTTATTTTAGTCTCATTCCACAGTACTAGCTTTCAGTCAGCAACAATTACTACAGTAATGTGCAGTCTGAAATCTGTATCATGCTGGAGTCCGAGTACAGATTTTTGTTTCTCACCTAGTAGGGCTGTGAAGATAATAAATATGAGGTGCATATGGCATAACTATACATTTTTGTTTATTATGGTTAAGGCAAAAATATCCGTTTCACTGAAGCACTCATTTTAGGTTGTGACACCGTTTTTTTTCTTTTAAGAAAGCAAAGATATCTTGTTTCAATGTATAAATGTCTTATCTTTGTCATTTCAGAAGCCTGAAAATTAAGAACTGCAACTTTCCTGTTTCCTGCAAGTAGGAGACAAAAAATGAATCTGAAATATTCCTGTTATGTGTCTCTGGAGGAATGTCAAGATAGACCAAAGAGCAAAAGTTTACTCTTTCTTCAAACTAGTTTTTATGATGAAATATAGCTGTAAGGTTTAAAACAAAACAAAACAAAAAAAAAAGCCAACAAAACAAAATAAACCCAGCAAGCTAAAGTTTTACTCACTGTAATGCAGGAAGCTCTCTACTGGGGCTTATGCTTGTTTGTGGATAAAATGACATTGAAAAAGAGCAGTTTTTCAACTCAGAGTTTTTCTCTTTTCTCAGAGGAGTGTACAAGTGTACAGAAGTATTTCCTTTATCTTGGCTATCTACTAAAAACTTGCATAAACATGATTGTGCTGTGTGACCAAGCCTATTTCTCTCTGAAAAAGTACACTTTTGCTCCTGGCATTCAAGAGCTGAAACTACACACAGATTAACTGCACATTTTTGAGTTATCATCAAGCGTTGCTCTGGATGCGTTTGGGCAACAGCCAAGCTTCAAGCAAGGAAGACATTAAACAGAACATGTATTTTGTAAAAAGTTTTTAATGTATAATTTGTTTCCTTGTGGGGCAAAGATCTTTTGAAACGCTTAAGCCAGAGCTGTCTTGTATCTATAGGTCTGTCTTTATCCGAAGCGTGTGTTACAGGCTGTCCCGCTGATTATGTGCTTGTTCTGGTGAAGCTGGTTGTTCAGACAGGGCACTGCTCCTTCTGAAGTGCTGTTTTGCTCCTGTTCATGGCTAATGAAGCCTCCTGCTGTGCTGGCTGCAGACCTAGAGTGTTTCCCTGGCAGTACACAATGGCCCAGTAACAACAGAGTTCCATCAGACAGGGATGCGGACGGGGCACAGCTTTTTTCTGCTTCATTTTTCTGATTTTAATGACCATAGTTGTAAAACTGGGGAGGATATTTCCTTTTGAAGGGGTATTCAAGTAAGTTGAATTGCAAACCATGTGCTTTAATTTCTTTCAGTAACTTTACTTTCCTGGTTTTTCCCTAAAATCTGTAGCAAAACAAGCCTTAGGCACAGGATACTGCATTTAACTTTCCAAGCTGCTACTCCTCAGGAAACACTCGCTGACTGACTGCTGGTTCCTTCAATAACAAAAAAATGCGACAGAACAATAGGGTGAGTCGAGACAATAGGCCATTGTTTTTTTAGGTAAAAAGCGGTGAAATAATGATGAGAGAGTTTATTTTCCTGGTGACGTTTTCCATCCTGTCACTTTGCTCTGCTTACGCACTTATGCGTGTTGTGGGCTTCTGCAGTGTAGCCTTGGTTCCCTTCTACAGAGCCACATTTGGAGACTTAATTATCTCAGGAGCTCTGTAGTAATTGAGGGGTTGTTTTGGTTCTTAAAATCAGGCTTTGTTATTTATAAACTCAAAACTATAATTATGAACAGTAGAGCAAACTGGGGACAATTAATTGTCTGTGCCTTCCCTGGGGTAGCACAGAAATGTCTGCTGACTGCATCTCAGTGCTATTCATAGCATGGTCCTCCAGCACCAAGGGAAGTGCTCTGAAGATAAATTTAAATGTAAAAACTAAAGCAATTTAATATTTTTTCCTTACTAGATGATAGAGCTCATAACAGCCTAGATTGTGGATGCTTTAATTACACTGGGGCATGACAAACATGATAAGTAGAAAGTCAGATTCAAGCTCTCAGAGCTGCTGGGAAGAGAGATTTCTTATATTTTCTATTAAATTGTGCCCCAAAATGCAACTCATTGCTATTCATACACCCATCAGTGTTGTAAATTAGTCTTGCACACACTCATCTATCTAGCCAAGAAATAGCCAAAGAGTTTTGGAAGAAAATAAGCATGGATTCAAGACATAGTTTTCCTAGTAGCTTCCTTACAAGAAAAATAAACAGGGTTTTTCCTCCATTTTGTCCAGAGAAATTCAGAAAATGCAGAGTTGTGCCTTTCTAGGAGTCACTGTAGTTGCCCTGCAGGTGCACTGGAATGGTCCCCATGCAATGTGGGATACTAAATGTAGCACTGGCTGATTGCCTGTGAAGTTTCCATATGGATGTGGGTGTTCTAGCAACAAGTTTTATAAGTCATCTCAAGCTGCTGTTTGATACTTTCTAGTGTTGTCTCCATCTTATCCCTTCAGGCCACACACGGTGGGACTGTTATCTGACCCATCACTCTCTCCCTCAAACACCATTGCAGCTTATTTAGTTGTGAGTTGACAAACATCCTGCAATTTTTCTACTGTCATGTGCACAGGATTTGTTATATTGTTTAGATAGCTTCAGTAATTCAAGGAAAGCTGAAATGGGCCACTTGTCTTTTGTTGGAGCTTTTCCCCCACCCCATCTAGTTAACTAGCTCCTAAATCTCTCAAGCTATTGCATTTTCGATCCTTTGTCGTGATCCAAAGGGATTGGCCACTAGCTGAGCTGCAGAAACTGACACAGCATTTTCCCTGGGGCCAGCCTGATTCTGAGGCCTTCCTCCAGAAGAGTTTAAGGTGAAAACTTTTAAAGATCAGTATTATTGGTAGGTGTGTTGCTTGTTACATGGAGGTGACTGTGGAACTTTTTGGAACTTTTTTTTTTTTTTTTTGCATCTACTCTGATCAGTGTTGTCACAAGGCAGAACCACAGCTTTTTAAGGCAGCTGGCCAAGCTTATCCCTGCATTTGCTGAAGTGTGTTTAGCACCATGCAGTTGTTTATTATCAGAAGATCTGCTTTCTGTAGTGACTGAATACTCTGTTATTGCTACTGCTGAACAAATTCTGTGATGACATTGAAATACTTCGGAATACATGCAAAAGGTTTCTTCATTTGTAGTTTGAAATTTAAGCTTCCAGAAATTCAGTTGCCATGAACATGAAAATAAAGTCTGTGTGCAAATGTTTCGTTTGCACAAGTGGTGCCTGTCTGAATTAATTAATAAATACGTCCATTACTTAATATTGTTCTCTCTCTATGATGTTTTCTACTTAAATAGTGACTTTTTTTTTTTTTTTTTATTCCTCATAAGCCACTTAGTCTGGTCATGCCCATGTCTCCAGGTAAACACAGCTATGCCAAGGAAGGAGAGGAACTCAGCCACATTGTGGTGAAGTGCCAGATGTGGGCAAAGCATGGGACTCTTACCTGGCTTCCCAGAACCCAGGAAAATGTTTGGTGCCTGGCTGTTGCCAAAAAGGGCCATGCACTAGAGGGTTGTCCACGGGTTATTCTCTGTCAGTACAGTCCTTTTGGAGTTGGTCTGTGCTTGGGGAAGGACACACTAGGCTAACATCCTGTCCTGGTCCCAAAATATCTTGCTGTTGCCTTTGGTCCTTGATGTGAAGGGCAGGGTCAGATGCAAGGGGCAGTTGGACACTTTCCACTTCTCAGTTTTCAACTGGATCTGTGTGAAGCAGTGTCAGGTACAGGAATATTACCTGTGGGCTTCTCAGGGTGGGATTCAAACACAAGCAATGCAAAAGCTTCAGGAATTGTAGGTGCTAAATCCTTAGGCCATAACAGAGCAGAAAGCATCCTGGGAGCCTGAATTAATAAAATGGGGAAGGTGGGGGAAGAAATCGAGCATTGCAGGCACATAGCAGACAGTGCTCCTGTTTTCTAAATAGCTAAATGAAGTCCCAGTCATGTGGTTTGTATTAGTACTGAGTTTTTAACATGCTTCTCATGGCTAGATTTCCAACAGCTTCTCTGCAACGTTTCAGCCAGGACCTTACCTATATGGAACAGGTCTCCAGCACTAGGTTTGTTCTTGGTGGCCCCTGGGTGTGCCCTGCTGACAGCCACCCAATCAACCAGGGGGGAATGTGGGAGGCATTTGCAAATGCTCCCTGCCACTGATTTACTAGGGTGACGGGGGAGGGTGTTACCCCTTTAAACATGCAGGTTTTCATAGAATTTTCTTTGGAGAAAATATTTTAGAGAAAAATTTCAAGGCCAAGGTATGATCCCCTGCTTGAGAGGGTTGGAATAGAAACAGTGAAAGCCCCTTCAGGCATTTGTCCTCAGAACAGGACTGCTGTCCTATACATTTTACCATTTGCTGTGGATTGAAGGCCAGAGTGTTTACATAAAGAAGGCTAAGTTCAAATATTTTCACAAGTGTGGTCATAATAGTAGTTCCCTACTCCATGTTCTTGAGTAGTGTAATGTATTACATACACACAAGCATGAGCAAGAATCAATTTGTGCACGCAGCTTTTATGTAAAATCTTCAATATTTGCCTTCCCAGTAAAATTTTTAATTTAAGACTTTTGATAAGTGATTGGGAGGAGCTAAACTGCTACATATGAGCATAGGCTCAACTGGGCAAGACCCTGACAAACCTTTTTAAATCAGCCCTGCACTGGGTGATCTCCAGGTGTCTTCCAAGGTAAACTGTTCTATGCTCCTATGAGCTGAGAGTTTTCTGAGTTAGCAGGAAAAGTTAGCGCTGAGGAAGCCCAGAGCTGGAATACACACCACACCACAGGCACCTTAAGAACTTCACTTTGCAGAGTACTAATAAAAAAGAGGATGTATCAAATGCAAGTCATGCCCATTTCTATGCAATACGCTAAATCAGGGTTTAAGTTGGACATTTTAAAAGCAAAATTGTTTCCCCCTGAGCAATTTCCATCATGCTCTTTCAACTCAATTACCATCAAGTCGAAGTTACATTCTTAATGCCAAAGAAGAGTTTCAGCTTTTCAGGATACAGCCTGTTAGTTGCCCATATAATGCAGCCCCTGCATGTTCTTATCACGCACAGAGCTTATATTTATTCTCCAGAAAAATACAGTTATGACTGTATTTGTACAAAACTCATATTATGTACATGACATGTAGCTATACCGCTATATGAACTCCAGGATATTTCCTTCCATTTTCTTTTTTGAGGAAAGGCTGAAGGGGAAAACAGAGAGAAGAATGTCTGACTTGGGACAGCAGACCAGCCCCTACACAGCTTTCAGTCAGACGGAATCTCTGCAAGGACACAAAGTCCCTTTATTTGCTGGTTCCGTGCTTGGGTGCTACACCTATTCCTGCACGGCTCCGGCACATCTCGATCACCTTGGTGTCTCCATTGCAGTCAGAAAAAGTTATATTTGCCAACCTGTTGGTTTTTTTCAAGTGTTTGAGGTAAGTGAACTCTCCCTGAGGGAGGTTTCTGGGGAGAGCAACAAAACCAACATCTAACTCCAATCTGCTCTTTGTGACAGTGGCAGTTTAATGAACCAAGCCCTTCATGTCAGTGCCACATAGAGGTTGATTTTCCCCCTATGTTTAGAATGTTCAACCACCATCATTCAGTGTCAGACATTAGTACCTGGCAAAAGCTTGTTCATCCAGGATGAAACCTGTATCTAATTCTGCTTCTTGAACAACTGAAAGTCAGGCAGACTTTAAATCTCAGTCTATCAGAAATAACCTAGTATCCAAGTTATTTAATTCTCAATAATAGGGAGAAAATGAAAAATAATAAAAGAAGAAAAACTATGAAGATGGTAAATGAAGGAACAAAGCACAGGAATCAAGTTCACTCTTTTGGGACAGATTTGTATGAAAACAGTTGTAAATCAAAATGAGTCTGAGAAGTAATTTCACTAATCTCACATAAATTCCTTTAAGTGGAGCAATATTTAACTTAGCACCAACAGTTCTGAAGAAGGCTATATACAAAACAAAAGTACATTTAACTGCAAATTGCTGCTGAAAAGGGAACTTTTAATACTAATTTTATATTAAAGAGATACATTAAATCCAGCACAATGTTTTGAAGGGTAACTAAGAAATAGACAATACAGAGATGACCAGCAAGTGAAAAATGTCATCAGATAAAAAAAAAAAAAAGTCTAAAACAGCTTCCGAGATAATAATACACTTGGAAAGTTAACGCTACTGGAGATGACCAAGAGCCAATTCATAGCAAGGTGGTGTAAGCTGTTTCCCATCAATTCTTCCTCACAGTATGGATTACCAGATCCCCAGAGACAGAAAGAAGATCTTGCCTTGAGCTCATGCTTGGCATCACCTGTAGCAACTGCAGGGGATCAGAAGGGTGGCAGCAATTGCCATGGAGCCCAGAGATGGGAGAGGCTCCAGGCTCAGATTCCTGTTTTTCTGAGTCCTCCTTGTATGTGCCTCCTCTGTGGCAGGTCACTGCAACAGATAACCTCACCTTAGCTAAATTTGGACATCTCTATCCCATGACTGCAGTTACTCAGCAACAAACAAACCACACACCAGCCTGGAAGCAGAAATGGAAGAGTTATACCCAGTATGATTTAAACTCGTCTGGGAGCTGTGCAGACAACCTACAATTATCAAACCTAGAGTTTCACGAGTTGTTTAAAAGATAGAGGGTCTATTTTTCTAACCCTTTAGAAAAGACCAACACCATCCTCATCCAACACTGTGCTTGGGGAAGAAGTACTTGAGTGCAAAAACGATTCCTTAAAACACTGCTTTTCTGCTGGTGTTCCAGTTTTGTCCCTTTAAGCTCTAACAAAAGGAAAGAGTCCCAAAACCTCGCTCTCTCCCACTGAGAGGATCCCATCAAATGTATTTGTGTGTCTGTGAATGTATTCTTACCCCAAACATCTCTAATGCTCAGGGTTTTTCCACTGTTTGAAGACAAGTGGTAGGAACAAACTGCCAGGAGAATACACAGTTTAATCCTATATAAGGGATGATGAAGTGAACCTACAAAGCCAAATCCAAACATTTAGAGAGACAAGCCTGGATGCACAGGAGCAATTAGGCTTGCATACTTGGGAAAACATGTTTGGGGAGGACCTTTTTCATAACTCCTGTGAAGTGGCTGTGATACCCAGCTGTGGCAGGGAGACATGCTGGGTGAGCCACGTCCTACTTAGTGCAACTGAAATGGGAACAGCCCAAGTAACCATTTACTCATTCACATAAACTTGAACCTTAAATTTAGCAGCATTTCACCTTTTGACCTAGAATTTCACATTGCCTCAACCAGCTTAACTTGAGCCTGAACAGCTACAGAAATGTTCACAGCTCTAACCTGCAGCAGGATAGAAGAAAACCTCACCTGGATCTTAAAACCAATGTCTGGGGACCATTCAGACACAATCAGCACTGGATCCAGTTGGACGCACTGCAGACATCTGCCATCATGCCACCAAGCCCAAGGGCTGGCCACAGCACCCCTACAAACAAGGCAAATCCTGCTCCCTGCAGCCCACCACCAGGTGAAGATGTAGGTGTTGACTACGTGGAAAGATGTGCATGACAGATGTTTAAAAAAAACCCCAAAAAACCTCTCCCAAGATTTATAAACTTAAATGCTGGACTCAAAAATTCAAGCATATGCTTTAAATTCTATGTGATTAATTTCAGTGCCAGTGCCCAGCAAGCAAATAGATTTTTGTTTTTTAAATATTTTCAGTAGAGGTGAGGACTTCAGTATAGAGTCAGCAGGTTATAAATCTATATTTTTTCTAACAAAAATATTTTAAAATTTTAATATTCACCTACACCATCCACTCAGATCTGGTACAGATCCACACTGCTTACACAGAACCACTTAGGATGGAAAGGACCTCTGGAGCTCACCAGGTCCCACCACATGCTTAACATATTTATTACTAAACAAAATTTAAGTAAATTTGTGTTTTCATGTACAGATTTAGGGACTAGGTCACACGCTGTAGGGTTGCTTAGCAGCTGTAAATTGAAGGGCTGTCCCAGTCATGCAGTGTGCTGAAAAACCAAAGGTTTGCTGCAAAGGTAGGATGGCCAGAACCAGCCAGAACCCTGGACTGTGGAAGCATGTCACAGCTATTCCCCTACAAACCCTCAAAGGGGCCACATTAAGACCACTAACCTGCTCATTTTCTTGGATGAGTTGTCATAGTCCAAGCCACATCCTGCAGACTTTCAGAACACTGGCACAATCTCTTATGTCAAAGCACTTGAAGGGGAAAAAATAGAAGAAAAAGAAGAAAAAGAAGAAAAAGAAGAAAAAGAAGAAAAAGAAGAAAAAGAAGAAAAAGAAGAAAAAGAAGAAAAAGAAGAAAAAGAAGAAAAAGAAGAAAAAGAAGAAAAAGAAGAAAAAGAAGAAAAAAGAAAAAAAAAGAAAAAAGA
>VXBQ01010805.1:383234-412684 GCA_013400175.1 Phainopepla nitens
AAAAAGAAAGAAGAAAAAGAAAGAAGAAAAAGAAAGAAGAAAAAGAAAGAAGAAAAAGAAAGAAGAAAAAGAAGAAAAAGAAGAAAAAGAAAGAAGAAAAAGAAAGAAGAAGCCTGAACACCCAAAGGAAACAACTCTCACTCCACCTGCCCCCAGCCCTCAGGTGTTCTAAGTTTCTCTGTAACAATGAGGTATGGCAGGTGCAGGTGCTGCCTACCCCACTCCAGGTCCTTACCTGGGCGTTTTGGTCTCGCAGTGTTTGACAGACTTAGGTGTTTGGATCGGTGGCCAGAGTTACCCTTGCCCCAGTGGAGGCAGCAAAGCTGCAGCCCCTCCACAGCCCCCTCCTGTGAAAGCAGATGGATGGGTTTAAACCACCAGCTCTGGCTGCCTCAGTCCAGGCAGGCAGTCTTGCCCCAGAGCAGGTGGGACAGTGCCTGCAGGAACCACTCCACTGCTAAGGAGGGTGATGGGAATAGCTGGTATGGCTGAATCCTGCCTTGCAGCTAGCTCTGCCCGCTGTGCCAGCTGTCTGGCGCTGCCTGGCACCATGGTGCCATGAGTCACAGCACCACATGTACCCCTGAGGCAAATCGTCCCTCAGCCCAGCTTGGGCACGGCTGTCCTCTGTGTCTCTGGGGAAATGCCTGGGGCTGCTGAGGAGGTGGGTGGTACCTGGGACTCTAGATGGTATTCAGGAATGGGTGTCAGGCCTCAGAAATCAGCATCCAACCACAAAACACCCTGACCTGGCACACATGTGTTTGTGAGCCCACAGCAGGATGCACACACCACCTGCCTGGTTTGCAAGCACAGCAAGTGCTGCTGTTTCCATCCCACCTGCAGCCTGCTGGATAAGCTAGTAGTGCTGTCACCAGCCCATGGTAAGCTTTCCTCAGGGCTCTCAAGCTAAGTAAAAGGAGCAAGGAAGGGGAAAGAAAACTGCAATTTCTCACAGTAGTGTGCTTTTCCCCTGAAATAGTTATCCTGCTGGAAATTCCCTCGGCATTCAGAAAGAATCTGTGTTTAATCCCTGGTCTTGTTCAAAATGCAAAGTACCTTGCCTTGAGACTGATAATTTAATCTCCTTTGGATAATTGCTACCAACTAGACTAACAGCTGACAAAGGTCAAGTCATTGGTTATTCAAAGCAGGATTTCCCCCATTTTACAAAAAAACTTCTACTTGATCTTTGACTTGTTAACTGCAGCGTGTGATTGCTTTCAGCACTGGTAATCAGTGCCGGGGCTGTGTGCACACGTGCATCTGTGTGCACAGACACATTTCACACACATAAATGCAAACTGCAAGTGGCCTGCTCACTCAAACCTCTGTGTGCTCTGTGAACCATAGACCACTTCCAATTAATGTTCAATAAAATTTATATCCTCCACGGCACTGTTGGGAGTTAGGTGTCCTTCCTTTTGTTCCTTCCCACCAATAGAATTTGTCCCATTAGTTCAGGGGTAACCTCACTGCTGGTCCTTACTGGGTGCTTGAGAAGACAGAGTTTGGCCTGGGCCAGGGGGAAGGGGGCCAAGTAAAAGGGAGGGTGGAGACAGCTGCTAGCTCACCTTTCTCTTCGGCTTCAGAGCAGGACACATCAGAGGTGGTGTTGCTTGGGGAAGGGAGCTCGCCATAACCCAGACGGAGCTTCCTCTCCTTCTGTGGGTCCCTCCGCACCCCCTGCCCTGCTGAGACTTCCTGCAGTGCAGCCACTGCTGCGGGGCTGCTGACACATCCCATCCATCCACTGCCCCTGGATTCCTGCTCACTGCTGCCCTGCCAACTCGGTGTTCCTCACAGTCCTGCCGGGGCACCGGGATCAACTGCCCCGGGGGCTTTGTGACGCAAGGCCTCTCCTCCATCCTTTCTCGTCTCTGTCATGGGGTTCCTGGTTCTGTTTTGTTATTAAAACCATAGTTACTGTTGTTTGTTTGCCTTGTTATGCATACTAGTAAAGAATTGTTATTCCCATCCCCATATCCTAGCATAGAAGCCCCTTAATTTCAAAAGTATAATAATTCGGAGGGAGGAAGTTTACATTTTTCATTCCAAGAGAGGCTCCTAACTTCCCTAACAAACACCTGTCTTCCAAACCAAAACAGGCACTTTGTATACATTTGCATATATTAAGTTATCCCAAGGCTTACTAAGTAGTGAAGGGACCTTCTTAGCCTTATTTTTATTCTTTCTCAAGGTAATTGATTTTATGTGATTGTGATATTTTTGCATATTTGTCCATTCCCTAATACTGAATCAGTCCCTAAGAAGTAAATTGACAGACAAGTAAATGACTGTAGATTTCATGACAGCAGGGAGACAGTGGAAGATGGAGAAGTGAAACAGACACAGGAGAGAGCAAAGATCTGTTCCACAGTGAATTTATGAGGAACAAACTTTCCAATTCCACTTCTTTCCAAGCTATGCTTTATTTTAACTAACTCATAATTCTGGTTGCAATTTAGTTGCTGTACTTTAGAATCAGGAGTCATACTGATTTAAGTTTGTAAATCTCTTGCAAGGCAACATAAAGTTCATAAAATCCTAAATTGCTACAATCTCACATGTGAGGGCCCTACTCAGCCCTGAAAATGGGACTATGAACAGTGCATAAACCTGGTGCTCTTTATTGCATCTTATCAATAGAAAATCCTCAAAACAGAGCAAACTGACTTCACTTACTGTTTTTTAAATTGTACGGAATAAGAGTCAGCAAAAGAAAATAGTTTACAGGAGAAAATAACTTCAGGATCTCAATGCTGCTCTGATACTCAAATCCCATCAACTTTATTTTAGCAAGGAAAATTCTCCATCAAAGTTTCAACAACATACTGCAAAAGTCTCAGTTTCCAGCTATTCATTGCCCATACTGGCAGGAGAAATTCAGGACTTCTCTTGCAAGTCCTTGGAGAGACACTAAGAAGCTACGGTTTCCTGGAACAATAAGAAAAATTAATCTTGGCATCATTTTTCAAATTACTATTTTCCCCACATCACTGTTGGGAGCCTGCCAAAGCCCAGCCACTGAGATTTGATTCTCACCTTCCCAGACCTGTGTCCTTGTGCTATCTCCAGGGCCAGTCCCTGTCCCATGTCCCAGCAAGGGGACCTCCCTGTGTCCCTATGGTTCCTTCTTCCCCCAGGAGCACGGGCTGCTGGGCCATGCTTTACTCCATGGGAGCTGATCATCAGACCCAGACTTTCACTCCTGGCCTTCTCTTTGTGGCCAGGAGGAGACTTCTACAGTAATTCAGTGGTGCAAGGCAGCTGCAGCACGAAAAGCATAAAATCAAAGGGATAATTCACACACTGAATTTGTTAATGAAGTAAAATACCAAATAAATCACCCCTTGCCCTCTCTGAGGAAATGAGATTAATAATTACATTACTTTTCTTGGCACATAAGAGAAGATCCATTCTTGTTTATCTGCTCTGTGGTGCCTGGGAAAGCAAAGCTGGTGTTATTGCTTGCTGGCCTCTGCAATGCCCCAGCCATGCCCTGCGCATTCCCCGTGCACCTGGAGGAACTGGGCAGCTCCAGGGACACATACACAGCTCCTGCAGGACCCATGGATCCCTCTTTCTGGGGAGAGAGCACCTGGGTCTGATGAAACACAAGAGTGCTTCTGTTGTGTAAGAGAATAATTTATAAAGAGTATTTCGGCCTGAGAATTCTAATCATGGGAATGTGTGTAATTAGCAATCTTTCACCCGAGATCAATCCATGGACACTATTAGGGCATAGTGCAATAGTATATGAGAGCTCTGGGTAAATGCTGCCCGCCAGCTCCAGAGCTGCAGTGGTGAGAAACACCTCGGCTGCCTCTGGCAAAAGGCTCAGAAGGCTGCTTTTCTAAAGAGAGGCCAGATTGCCTCTGCACCTGTGGGTGTGCAAACGTTGGCAGCCCTTCAGTGCACACTTGTGTCTTTCACTTAAACCATCCAAGATCTTCATTACTGCTACTGCTGCTACTGCTGCTGCGGCTACAGAAAAATGTTGCTCTGTATGAGCCACACACAAAGGAAGGAAAGGGCAGATCCACCACACAACTTCAAGCTTGGGAAAATCCTGTTTGTGTGGTTGGTTCAGGTGTGCTGTGTAACTCTACACTGACCTACAGCATTGCCATTAGTTTACTGAGGACACAGAGGAGGGAAAGTATTTTCCCTTAATTACGATCCTGATGTTTATTGCAGAACCATTTAGTGACTATAAAATCCAGCTTGACAAACACTTACTGTTCACAGGATTGAGGGACTGAGGAGACAGAAGAGCAAAGAAGTAGGCCCAGGAGAACTGCTGGAGGAGACAAAATACAGCAGCTATTTCTATGTGGTGGGAAGATGAGAGGTACAGCGGGGGCAGGTTGGTGTTTCTGTGTGTACCAAGCGATACTAGGCAGAGGAATGCATCATTTCAGTTGCCTGTTGAAATTGCTGAGAGTAAGAGAAATTTGTAAATCACCTTCCTGTAGTTCTGTGTCTTTGTTGGAGCACAATTTGAGAGATGAGAGAAAAATTAAAATAATGACACAAAATCTGGAAAATTCTTCAGCAGAAGCGAAGCAAAAGAACAGCAGGAAAAGAGACAGCAGGCTAAATGGGATGTGCACCATCATTGGTGGAAATAGATGCTTTCAGATTACAGAAGTTTACACATTTGATTTTTCAGTTAAAAAATATGGCAGTACTTCTGATTGGTTCAATGCTGTTTAAAATAGTTAAACTATATAAAATACTCTGATGAATTAAAAAGTGTGTCTAAACTTCGAAAATTTGAAATGAGGCTTTTAAAAATATTTTAAATTTTAAAGTTACATTTCAAAACCATACACTGTAGGATGAAACATAGTTATATCTCAAATATTGAAAGGCAAAGGTAAACTGGAGGTTTGGCTGACATTTTGAGACTGAAATAAAAAATATAAAAGGGTAAATTATGTGTATCTTTATCCTATTTGCCTAGTCTTGTAAGAAAGCTGGCTTGAACACACCCTAGATGTTACCTAAAATCTTTAACTATAGCCCTGTAATTGTCTATAGCCTGATCCAAAGCCTATTGATCCGTTTGGAGCCCTTCCCTTGACACCCACCCAGCCCTGCCGGGATCAGGGGAAGAAAAGGAGGTGAGGCTACAGACATAGTGCTTAAAGATAAAATCAATGGCAAGGTTACCAGGAATGAGGTCTTTTGTTTGAACATAGAGCTTGTTGGCAGGGATAGACATGTCACAACTCATGGTCTTTCATCCTTCTGCTTAGATTTTGACCCAAATCCCTTTTCAGTTTTTGAACAGCGCTTTGATAAAATGTACAGGCCTGATAAAAGACTTATGTCGATTTTATCCGATTGATCCAAGACTCTAAGATAAGATAAAAAAATAAATATATTGTTCTTGAAAGATGGGAATGGTTCCTTTCCAAGAGATTCCTCAGTCACTGCTGGTAGGTAAGAGGTCTTCGTTATCGAAGGCACGTACAAAGCACTGCTGCTTACACAGGACGTGCCAAATGTTTGAGGGGGCTTTATTTAGAGAAAATGTGTGACTCAAGCAAAAGCATCTGGCAGACAGGACAAAACATTTCAGAAATTTATTTTTCAAGATGAAAAATGGAAATAAATAGATCTTCAAATGTACACTCCAGAACAGGGGAGGATTTATTTTCTCAGCTTTTTATGTTTTCCACAGGGAAATGATAGGAAATGGTTGAATTTCTATCACTTTTCGAATACTCTTAAAAACATTTTCCTGCCTGACATTATTGGACAAATAATTGAACAAGATAAAAAACCACTAAAATTCACAATGAAGCCGAATTTTCTGTCAGGACTCAAGCACTTAGATTTTAATACTTACATCAAAATCAGGAAGGATTAGAATATCTGCGGCGTAGCAAAACCCAAGCCTTTTCCTCAGAAAAGGCATGACAAGAGTTGCCATCAACAGCAGTGGGCAGCAGGAGGACAGGGGGGTGAGGGCAGCTCTCTGGAGGAACACAGTTGAGGCTAGAGATTCCGAGTGATGCTAAATCCTACTGCATTGCCACCTCCAGACACCCAGTGAGCCCTCAACACAGGAAACATGAACAAAGGCAAAGCAATTTTCACTGAGCTCAGCAGTCCTGGGAAGGGTCTTGGTGTAGATCTGTTCTGCCTCTTTACATCCTGAAAGTTTGTAAAAAGAAAGGTCAAGAAGACTCTCCCTCCCCTGCCATGCTTGGTGAGACCTTATCCCCTGCCAAATCAATAGCAAAGCTCCGGCTGCTCTCAGCAGAGGTAGATTTTCACCCAGAAACATTGAGCTTTAATTTGAGAGCAAGCCCCAGTGACTTTTGAAGCACTGCTGTTCACTGATCAGAAGTACAGGTTCTTAACAGAAAACCCATCCCTTGGGATGTTCAGTGAATGTGATGCACCTACTTCACCCTTTGGCCCTGAAGGCCACAGAAGGGTTCTCTCTGCCTTGTTATGGCAATAGCTGCAACACTTCTGCTTTCCATCACTAAAAACTCCACTCTTTGAATTTACAGGTTCCTGCTATTTATAGTCCCTAAAAGTCCTTGACCAACTGTTCATTTCGTAAGTAATGCCGTCATACGAAGCTTAATTTGCCGAATATGATGTTTCCTTTCCTTTGTCATATTGAATTACCAGCAATTATGGCTGTAGTCTAATGCAATATGAAACTAAGCCACATAATAATTTACCCAGAGAAGCTGCACCAACACTGTATGAGCTGTACCTGCAGTACTGCATCTGAAGTTTAAGTCAGTCTGCCGCTTCCTAAAAACATAAGTAACAGAAAGGTACTATATGTGATGGAAAAGCGGATTTAAAGGTCACAATTTTAATATGCAACCAAAAAAAGGGATTATGAAAAATGTAACTAATGGGAGTATGAAAAATGTAAGCCAATGGGAATATAAATTAGTAAGCCAAACTTAAGCTCATTCTGAGCAGTACCTCTTAATTCCAGCCTAATATTATAGAGATATTTCCTTAGGAGATTTTAAAAAATACTGAATAAAAACCTTGAAATCTTTCTGAACAAGGGACTCCAAACATCTGGTATCACATTTGAAATACCACTTGTTTTTCCAATCACTGAGTGGGAAAATAAAGATAAATGGATTATTATTCTTGCTCACAATAAATACCCTAAGTGAACAGTCACTCAGCATTATTATCTCTCTGGTATTTTCCCCCACCCATTTCTTTACTACCACTAAAAATTGTTCAGAACAATGTAAGGGAGGAGGCAGAGACACAGGACCTGTTGGCTGCAGCATCCTCCAGAGCTGGCCTAGGACCCATGGTGGTGCATAATGTCCACAAGACCCAAAGAGCCTGGCAGGCTGCTAATGGAACCACTGCTTAAGTTGCTGTATCCTGGGGGTGAATTATTATTTCTGTCTTGAAAATAGCTTGCCCTTTGGCTTAATGTTCTCTGACAGAGTGACAGCCCATATTCCAGTTCTGGCAAGCTTCTAAAGGCCCAGAAGGTTGACTGAGGACATGAAATTTTAAATACCTATACAAACTTCTTCCAAAAGCAGAGGGTTCTAAGCACATTCCAGTTTTTTCCTATGTCAAAAGCATCCCGTGAGCAATCTCTCACGCTGAGTTCCCTTAAAGTTGGGCCAATTTTCCAAAGTGCAAAGACTCACAAATAAATGACAACAGTTATTTAAACATCATAGTTTTGAGCCTTTTTTCAAGTTTGGGTAAAGATTTAGAATTTCTTGCCCTTTCATTCTGCCCTACTCAGGTAACAGAGAGCACATTTTGCTGCAGGGAAAGAAGAAGGCAAATAAAAAAGAAGATGTATCAGCTGTCCCTATAGAGAAGGGAATTAATATCACAAATGCTTGTTCTCTTTTTGCACAGATACTGATTTGATACTTGAGTGAACATTTTGAACCTGTGTTTTTCAGGGCTGAAGCAACTCACTTTCTCAGCAAGATGTGCCAAGAAGCCCAATTACAAAAGGACAAGTGATTCATTTAACAGGAGTTTTCATCATGTTGCCACACTGCCTGACCTCCAAATGTGCCAAGATGCTACAGTATCATTTAAACTGGGGAAGAATGCCTCTGTATTATCATGCATGAGATTCACAAGGGTCCCAGCTATAGCTGTAATCTTAAAAACCTCCAACCAATACATAAAATAACAGTCTAACTTGAGGAGCTGTTATGGTCAATCAAATGAACACAGCATTTTTAGACAAAACAAAGTACATGCCCATATGAAAAATTATTACAGTTGGTAGGGAAAAAATTGGGTTCAAAACTCAAGATTAAAATCTTGCTGGCGCTGACAGCTGTGTGCATGCAAGAGTGGTGGGATGCAGAAGGAAGACTGGCATCACTCATTCTAGGTCCACATCACCACAGTGCTCCAAACTGAAGCAGTTTTTTGCCGTGTTAAATTTAACCTGAATCATGTCACAGCCTCACAGCAGGATCGCTCCTGCTGGAAAGGGTGGCCCTGACCACTCCTTCTCCCTCCCTTCTCCTGACAGCATCTCCCATTTTCTCTCCGCTGCACCTCTTGCTGCGGTCTGTCTGGTGCTCTTGTTGTCCATAAACCACTGCTTCTCAGAACTGTCAGACAGAAGAAGGAAGTATTTACGGTTTTATTCTTTCCCAAGGCTAGCTTTCCTTGGGAGGGTGAAATAAATCTCTCTGAGGCAGTGAACTCCAGCTCCATCCCTTACCATTTAACTGCTGCTCTTGTGTGACTGGCTTTGTCTCTCAGCTGCTGTGTCACTGGATGAGATTTGTGCACCTGAACCATTTGTTGTGGCCCGCCTTTCATTTCTTTTCCCATTTAAATTAAATATTAACTAATCCCAGGGGTGCTACCAGTTTTAAACAAAGCCTAAAGCCTAAGAAAAGCCAGAACCACAGCAAAGATATTTTTTACCTGATCAGCTACAGCATCTGGAAATAAGAGGATTCTCAGTTCAATAATTCAGTCTCTTCCTCATCTGTATCAGTTGGAAGAACAAATCTCACTCCTGTATAAGGAGCTATGCCCTGAGTCACCTCAGCAATGCACTGTCCAGTGCAAAAGCTATCCCTTGGTTTTACAGTCTGCAGAGTATCTAACAATTCCCACAGGGCAGGCTGGCAGGATAGGGATGCTTCTTATCTCACAAGAAACAAAGGAAGGAAGGACCTTTTTTCTGAAGACAGTTAATCAGTATTGATCACAGGGACTTTATGCAAAGATGCTCAGGCAGGGAGCAAGAACAAAGCATAGGCAGCACTCTCAAAACCTGCCTTAGACAGAAACGGGTAGAGTTCCCCCCCCTCCCCCATTTCTCTCCAAACTGGATACCAAACTAGGGTTTGGTATCAGACTGTTCCACTTTGCCCCATGAGGAGGAAGGGCAGGAGAGGGTCTGTCAGCAGGCAGCACCCGTCTCCTGCTCTGTTTGGGCTTTTGGCACCAGCCCCGCCGTGCTTTAATGCTCGACATGTCCGCAGGACTGAGCTCACCATTCAAGCAGAGGAGGTAAACCCCAAACGCTGGGATAGTATTTAATTTCCACTGAAACCTTCACAATGAAGTTTTAAATCCTCCCAGCCAGGAGGACCTTGTCCTTAGGCAATCCTTTAACAACACTGGCAATCCTGAAGCACTTTACGTCTTATCCTCTCAGAGCATCTCACAAACAGTTTTGTTTAACAGTGCATCTAAAACCAGAAAAAATTCCCATATTCCCTTTTTGCTGTGGCAACAAGCAAGAACAAAAGGGTAAATGCGTTGCTTAAGGCTGTACAGCAAGTCCTCACCAACTGAGAATCAATCACCACCTCTCACTTAGCTTTATAACCAAATCTCCTGCCTCAACATAGCAAAAGTAGGCAGCCATCTCACCTCAGTGAACAAAAGTCGCCACCATGTCATCTCCTTTCCTTCTTTTCAAGCCAGCAGTGCTTGCTTGCTGTATCATGTGATGAGCCTGCTCTACATCATCCCAGGACATGAAAAAGATGATTAGTTTAGTGCTCAGTTACCCAAGGTTGCTATGCTGGCCATACAGGCTGACAGCATCCCCATCTCCTGCTGCTAGTGGCACAGATCTCTGCACTACAGCTTCTATAAAATACACACAATAGCCCAATAAAACACAGGCGTAGCTGTAAGTAGACACAAAGGACCATATCTGCAAAATGGAGCAGTCTTGATTTGTACCAATAAAAGCCACAGGATGCTGCATTTACAGGGAAAGCTACACATGTAATTCATAGCACTGGATGGGAAGGGACGCTTGCAGCTGCATGTACCTGTCTGCATGTGACCTTACCAGTGTGCTGGAGTCATCAGTTGTCTGTAAGGCACATGCATCTTTAGATATGAGATTAAAAAATACCCTCTATGTCTCTACCTATATTCTGTTCGTTCTCCCTGCTCTCACCATAGCGCCTTAAAAGAAGTCTTCATAAATCTCCACCTTTCTGCTGCCTGCTTTCCTCCCACTGCTCTTTTTATAACCAGACTCACAGGTCTTTATTATTCTTTGTGGCATTTCTAATACCAGTTTCTGCAGAGTGACCTCAGACTTTGCTATTTTTAAATGTGTAGATGTGATTATCACTTAACCTGCTGATCCTGAGCCATATTTTGACCACCTTGTGCTATGCCACTGGGACAAACCACCCCCACACTTGGTGTCTACAGCTCCTACAGAGCCTCTCTAGTCTCAGACACCTCGGGTTTCAATAACACAGTAGCAGTGCCCTTAGGTCTGCAGGAGTGGTAATTTCACTTTTGTGATGCCTTCTCCCCATTCATCTCTGGCCAGAGATACAGATATGTTCCTTCATATATCCTTTAATGTTAATTTCTGCTTGCTTTTAAATGCAAAAAGTCAAGATATAAACATGTTTTTTAATCTCATTATTGAAAAAGTTTTGGTTAGGGTCATGATCTATATTTCCATAGAAATGCAGCCAACTACAGAATAGGAATCAGTTTAGTATTTTCTGAGCTTGGCTCTGTATTTCATTTAGCAGGGCATTTTCAAACCTCAAATAGTTGTAAACAACATGAGCAGGCTGATAAAAGTGCTGCAGACCAATAGTACCCCAGGCAGTAAGTGGGAGTGGGTGTGTCAGTCACTGCTTCAGAGCATTCCCAAGGGGTGAAAGACTCAGTATGATGGCTATCATCCCTTTAATCTGCATATTGCAGACTCAGGATAAACATTGGCAGGAAAGCTGTGGATGCAATCCTGCTTTGCCAGTAGCTGAGTGAAGGAGGGTACTAACCACCACTGCCCTGCTCCTGGATTTCGATGGGGTCCCTAACCAGCGACATCTGTGGCCCGTGTTTGTGAAGCGGGTCAGAACGCGGGTCCACCCTAGTTCAGTCATTACCTCCCTGCACTGTCGGGGCACCTGGATGTACAGACTTTATTGGCATCGTATTTCTGTCACATTAGTCAGAGCGTATTTTGTTTATGCTGGGTTTGGCTCTGTCAGTTCCTGGAGGCAATGCACCATCCAGCAAAAAGCCTGCCCGCCATCCCTTGGAGAAAGCTTTTGAAGGAGGCTGAGCTGGCAGCACCGACAGGCACCAGCTCAGGGCCCTGCACCACGACACTGATGGTGTTTGGCCCAGCACCAGCTGCTCTAAAACCAAATGAGCCACTTGATGAAGCTGCAGCAGGAGGCCTCTGCTACATCACCTTTGGTGAGAAACGGGCAGAGGGGTGGCCTGGAGCTGGCCAGCCTTGGCACACCTCCCACCAGGGAGGGCACTGGGGGATGGATCCTCCCTAATGCAGATTTTCGTCCCTGCTCTACGTGCATGTGTGTGCATACGGATAAAGGCAGAAAAGGCACAGCAACAGCAGGGAAGAAGGCAGGATGGTGTTCAGTCCTTACATGAATCTTTATCCAGCAGTTTGGAAGTGACTCCCCTGGACACAGAGCTTAAAGAAAGTTTTATCTGCAGTGGTGGGTGGCTGAGACACACGCTGAGGGAATCAAGGAAATCCTCTGGTCTCTAGCACAGATGCTGAGG
Source organism: Phainopepla nitens (assembly GCA_013400175.1). Lineage (NCBI taxonomy): Eukaryota > Metazoa > Chordata > Aves > Passeriformes > Bombycillidae > Phainopepla > Phainopepla nitens. The sequence continues at coordinate 395,277 of VXBQ01010805.1, forward strand.
AATATATACCATAAACCAAATCCAGACAGGCTGAATGATCTATCTTTACCTCTTATCTTTCCAGTCTTGTGTTCCACCATCATGCTAAATGGCCCCTACCCTTGCAAGTAGCCTAATGATTACTTTCTCCAAAGGGTTTAGGTGTGATTCAGAAACAGAAAGGTGACTCCTCACATCAGATTGAGTTACTGGTCAGAGTCTCTCTCTCACACACACAAACTCACACACAGAGTTCCCCAGCTGCCAGCAATGCTAGCACAGGGTGCCCCCCTGGACCTGCCTCGGGATGGGGCTCCCCAGAGGCACTGCGGTCACTGACACCCCACCAGAACCTGTGTGTGCCCTCTGCCCCTGCAGATAAAAAGCTGCCACTGACAAGCATGATCATGGCTTGAAATTGTTTCCCTCTCAGAACTATAGCTCTGTTGATTTTATTTTTTTTTATATGAAAGTATATGTCACTTTGAAATGCTATAAAAGTGTAATGCTTTCATGTAGAAATGTTAGACATCTCCACTACATGCATTAAAAAGCAGTTTCATGTCAAAGCCAAGCAGGTTGTGCAGAGAACCATTAAGTGCCACCATTTCATGTGTGGATGGTTTAGTCAAGAGCAAGAAATTGGAGCTGTCAGTAGGGATGAGCTGCTGGCACTCAGCAAAACCACAGCCACAGCTGTGGTGTGGTGGGGGGGGGAGAGGAATGGTTTATCTCTGCTAATTTAGTCCCCACGATGAAAGCAGAATGAGAAAAAAATAAAGAAATCTTTGAATCAGGACAACACCTTGGCTCCCAGAGCATAGCGGGTAGAAATGTTTCAGCATAGCTCATATCTGTGAAACCTTTCAAAGCTGTGAACAAGATGCTAAATAGATTAAATAGCACTACCCCCTAAGGATGCAATAACTTATCTGCTTACAGGTTTTACCACTGTCATACGGCACTGCTGAGAGGCCAATCCCTTCTGTGACAGCACTGTTGCCCTGCCAAGGGCCCAACATGCCCCCAGGAAAAAGGGAGGCACATCCTCCAAGTACCTGTGTGGACCCTCCCTCTGCCAGCAGACCTTGAGTCTGCCCGGACAAGCCCACTAAGCCCCAGAGGGCGCTCCTGCCGATGTCTGGATTCAGGGCTTTGTCAATGGAAGTCCTCAATGGCCACGAGACTGGGGATGTGGCCCTCCTGTCCCGTGAGCAGAGGAATCTGTAATCTTCCCATAAGCAACAGCTCCATGGCAGCTAAGGCTTCCACATATGGATGTCATGGAGCTGTCAGAAATTCATGCCTCTGTGGCATTAGGTCACGCAGCCACAACTCTGCTTGGGGATATTGCACTCCGTGGTGGGACAGGCCAATTACACGAGTTAATTATCAGCAACAATTTCCAGCTACTTTATTTGAAAAATGTTAACATACCTACATCTTCTGTCTCACAAGCATGCATATGCACACATGTGCATATACATTCTCATGTTCTTTCCAGAAGAGGGGAGAAAATAGGCCAGGCAACATGAATAATAAAAACGATGGCGCTCCCCGGGGCCATATTCTCATATAGCTGTGATCCTTGCACAGCTCCATTATGAAAGTATCACCTTCTCAATTCAGACATGTTGAAACTCTTTGCAATTGAACTGCAGATTTATGTTTAAATCAAATGCCACTGCTCTTTCAATTGTGGAAATAGTGTTGTGTCATTAGGTTGGACTTTTATTTCCCAGTCTGGGGGATCCCCGTGACACCTGCAAGGCGGATTGCTGAATCTGCAGCACTCTCCTGACACTCTCTCCTCTCGCTGTGCAGTGGCCCAGAAACCTGCTCTGCTCCAAAAGGAGGCCAAAGAGACCAGGAGGCAGACATGCCACATGGCTCCTACTCTAGATGAACACAAATTCTGCTGAAGAAATATTTTATAAAGCTTCTCATTCTTTTTCTCATTTCCAGAGGGGAGTATTGGATGGCGTGGCAGCAGGGTTGCTCTGAGGTCAGGACGGAGAGATCAAAGGCAGGCATTCTGGTCTGCAGCGCCTGGGTCTTTGGGATGCTGCCAGGAATTGGGCAGGCCCTTGGGAAAGCTCCCGTGGGAGAACAAGGGTGTGCTTGCCTTCCCCCCTCCTCTTAGAAGCTGTACCAAATGGGCTGTCCCTTTCCACCACTTGGTTGCAGTGAGAAGGGAGGAGGGAAAGGGATGTCACACGGGAATTTCACGTTTTTCCCGTGGTAGGGAATTAACCTTGCTAATTTGCATGATAAAGACTGAGATTTCATTTCTTTAATGTGGTAGGCAGTACTTGCAGCTGCTGGGAGGGACACTGCTCCTCTGAGCTGGGCCACCTTCATCCTGGGCATTGCTGCAGGGAACACTGTGATGGCTGCAAAAGCTGCGTGCAAAGAGCAGGAGCAGCAATGCATCGCAGCATAAGCTAAAAAACATGTATATCTCACTTTGGGAATGAACTGCATCCAGCCTGGAGAGACCAGACTCCTCCTCACTAAGAGTTCATGCTGCCAGTGATGCTCTTGGAGAGGAGAGTGATTATGATTCTGATATCTCAGCTGTGACACAGCTATGAGTGAGCTAAAATCACATGATAAATCAATTTAAGTAGATCAATGTTAACTTGTGTGAGCACATGCACAGGACTCCTCCATATACTGATATGTTTCCAATCGGAGTGCTTTGCCAGCACAGGAATGTTTTAAATACTTGGCAGCTTCACTACCAAAGCTGCTTTAGCTTTGAACATTTTCTTAAATCATGCATGACATTGTGGGTAAAACAACCAGCCCTTCCCCAAGATGAAGAAACTACCCCAGCAAATATGATGATCTGGCAGCGTGGCTGGTCTGCGTGAGATACTTCTGCTGACACAGGGATGTTGATGTGGGTTCACAGCTCCTCACACCCCTTGGCTGTCAGAGCCATCATCCCCCATGTCTGCAGGGCAGATGTAGCTTTCACAGAGCCAGATACAACTGAAAGTGAATGCTGGGGATGAGGCTGCTCCTTTATCAATTTCAGGGGCAAAGCACATGGTAAGAGGGCTGCGGGCAGTGGCACCTCCCTTCACCTTCTCCTGCGTCAGTAAATCCGGATCTGGCCACCATATGTGCACTGTCAGAGTAGCTCAGTGCCAGGGACAGAGTTCACAGGTGTAGAGGAGTGTTGGGTTAGCACAGCCACCACCACGAGCACATCACAGTGGGCATGCTTACATCTGCAAGAAAGCCTATATAAAAATGGGTATCTTAGCAAAAGGGAGATCAAACTCCAAGACTCACTAACCAAAGCAGTTCTTTTGTTAGGAAGCCCTTGGGAAATCAAATGGGAGTGACTTATTTCACTTCAGCTTAAACAAACATCTACCTGAATCTGTCCAAATCAAGTAAGTCCATTTCAAAGGAGGGATCACAACAATTTTACACTGGTTTAATTAAGTAGTTTCAGGTCAAACTGACAATTGAATCTGTGCAAGATGTAAGATAGGCATGAGAATATTATAACCACAAACATGTAAGAAACAGAAGTAAATATTTTATCTTGTCAACATGGGTCATATAACAATTACCAGAGCTAAAGAGAAACATTTAACTGCAACTGGCATTTTAATTTAAAAAATCATGTAGCTCTGAAGAGGAGATTATATGATGAAAGACCTGCTTAGTCTAATGAAATTGTACTTACACCCCTCAACCCACAGTCTGCCTAAACTCTTAAAACCATCATGGCTATAACATAAAAACCACTACACAGCATACAGGAGTATAACAATGTATGGGGAACAATAGTATAAGAGTTATTATTTATCTGGGCAAGCCAATAAAAGTAAACTGACCCATAGACAGATACTTACGATATGGAAAGACAGGGCTGAAGGATATTTGCAAAATCATACAATAATCCTCCCCATACATCTCAAAGTGTTGCCTGAAACTAGCTGTAGAAACAGTCATGCCACTTCTGCACCTACAGTTGTCCCTCTGTTCACATTTACAGAAGATTTTTTTTCTAGTTTATTTTTTGTTAACCATAGGTGATTATATTGAAGTTTGCACAAAAGGTAGCTCTCTCAGACCAAGATGTAAGATCTAACATTTCCAGCTGCACAAGATCATCATGCTTTGCCTGGAGGGCCAGATTGTTCTCATGTAATTAATATTTCAGATATCTTCAAACATCTTCCCTGATTTGGTTAAATTATTGACACATGTAATGCTTTTCTGCATTTCTGGATTGCAGCAGTACATTCCTGAGTAAAGAAGGTGCCAGATTAAAGACTCTGTTAAAAAACTTTTTATTATTGGACAATTAAAAGTGAATTAATCTGACAGTTTAATTGCTATTTCATAATACTCTGTGTTTACTTTTTCTGTTTTGCCTAGATTCTGTAAACAGACATCAGGTTAATTTTTATTTGTAGCTGAACTTTTTGCAGTCCCTGCCAATTCTGGCTCTCTTGCCCTAACAGAGTATTTCATTGTGAGCATTTGCAAGCACAACAAAGCTTGTTGAAACCTAAACAAATAGAACTAAACAAAACAAAACAAAACCTTTTTTTTTTTTTCTTAATCATATGGACATTAAATTTTATGTGCCACTCCCTTACCATGTTCGTTTATACAAGACAGAAAAATTAGTTAGAAAATCTCCAGAAACTAATAGTCACTCAAGAAAAATTACACGGAACCATATTTATTCTGTGCATTCAGAGTTTAATTTTCCACTTTGGTTTCTGTAGCAGATGGGTCAGAGCTTACAAAAGGTTTTTTCTCTGAAAAATGGACAGCATTATAAAATCAGAGCCCTTAGAGGCACTAATCAAACCCTTGCACTGAAGACTAACAGCATCTGTAGTAACCCCATATTATCTCTTGTCTCTATTGTCTCCAGAGACCCTACCCCACAAGACTGGAAATACTTAAAAAAAAAAAAAAAAAGAAAAAGAAGTTTATAATGACCAGGAAGTATAGGTATCAAGAGACAAAAACTTAAGAGGATTAAGATTGCTTTTGCAGAGACCCTCCTGAACAATGCTTTTTATTCATATTACATATTTGTAGCAGAGCATTACCATTTACTGGAATTCTTCTTGGCTGCATATTTTTATCTAATGAAATGCTCCAAAGTACTTCCTCCCTGGATAGATACCACAGAACGTTACACTGGGACATCACACTGTAACTGAGGATGTCACATGAAAAATAGGGTACTCAGCTGTTTGGTTTTGCACCATTTTACTCGCATCTTGCATCAGGTTTCAATAACCAACAACGACATTATTCATCTGCTTCATATGCTCAACCACAGAGCCATGGATACTCCCATTGAGTTTAGACATACTGGAAAAATGGTGCAAACTGAGAAAAAATTTGCTTAATCCACCCTGAATGCCATTTTATACAACCCAGTGGCTGAAGAGTGAAAGGATATAAAAATTAACATTTATATTAACCCATCCATTAGCTTCTCTCACATGTGCAACTCTTCTAGCTATGCTGCAGTTGTTACTCAGAAGAGCAGGGACATGCTTAATGCATGTAAAGCATCTTGGAATATTTCCTTTCAAGCAAAAAAAATTTGTGGTATTAAAAAAAAAAAATTGGTTTGATAATCTCTGACTTAACCCACTTGTTTCTGGTCGGGGATAGCCAAATGTCTCCCATCCAGGATACCTGGAAAACTAGCAAGAGAGACATTGTAGAACAATGTTCAGACTTGGAACATGATGGCATTGAAAGTAAAACCAGCAAAGGGAAATTAAGTTTTACTTCACAATTTGAGGTGACCTTGTGTACTGCATTAGCAACACGATGTTCCCTCAGTTTGGATAAGAAAATTATGTGTGATTCACAAAGAAACTTTTTGAGAATAGTTGTGTTTATTAGTCTCTGTATTTATGGATCTGGCAGCTCTTCCACTGTAAACACCAATGCTGAGGATCAGATCTCTGCTGTGAAACGCTCCTACAGAACAAAACATCACCAGAAAGCACCACAGGCAGGGTTTGAGGGCAGTACTTTTTCTTACTTTCCTAAAACTGTCTAAGTTAGCTCTGGTTTTTGTAAGGTTATGCACAGTTCAATAGAAAGAGAAAAAATAGCAAATTTGGGTACTCTGAAATACCTCAATGATTTTGAGTTGCTCTGATCGAAGTTAATTTAAGGTATTTTTAATAAGGGGTTGCTTCATGACACAGACTAGCACGCTTTGTAAAAGGGATCTGAAGTGGTTTTATCAAGGCTGAGGCTCAGACTGATTCTCGCACACGTGCTTGGGGGAGGAGTCCATGAAGCACAAGCGTAGGGGCCTTTTGGAAGACTGGATAAAGAGTAACAATATCTCTGGAATATTCCAATTAAGAACCAGTTGCTCTTGGTTACCTAGTGAGAAATGTTAGAATCCCTTCCATGACTATTTGCCCTGGCAGCAAACACAGGGAAGCCACTCCAACCATCCTTCTCTGGACACCATTCCCTTCCCCTGCTCCTGTCCATGACCCCTATTTGCCACTGAGCAGGGGAACTGCACATGGTCTCAGGGATCCAGTTCACACCCCAGCCATGACAGGAAGCTGACAGGGAGCAAGACATCATCCACTGGGGGTCTGGCAGAAGACATCAGGTGAAGGAGGAGAGTGAAAGCTATGAACAAGAGTGGTGATGCTGTCACGCAGCACGGTCCAAGAGCAGAAAACCTTTTTACTCCCTTTCTCTAAAGCTCTCTGCAGAGTCTGGGGTGGATCCCTGGCCTCCCACAGAAGTGGATGGGGTACTGTGCAAGTTCCAGGCTCCACTGCAGAGTGTGGAGAGATTATTTTAGGAAACTGAAATGTTTCCATCTCTGGAGGTCTTTGAGAACCGGACGGATGAGAAGCAGTCAAGAATAGCTCACTTACAGCTGATCCTCCCTTGGGCCAGAGAAGCAAAGTTGGTGATTTTATATGATTTTTTTCCACTCCTACGATTCCATGGTTGAAGCAGGGCCATGGCTCAACAGCGCACCATAGTTAGCTAACATCTCATAACCAACACTACATGCAGTTAACCATCATGTGCATCTCTGAGTTGGTGGTTTGCATTTGCCCTTTCATGCAGTATTACCCTATGTCTACAAAGTTATCAAATAACCAAACTTCTCTTTCATAGTCAAAAAGCAGTTCTTACAAAAGCTAGGGGCAGTGCTTCCCCCACATAAAAATTCCCAGAACTAAAAAATTATGCTTCCAAGCCTTACAAGGACAATGAAAGAGAATTAACACATTTATATGAGAATACTTTATATACTGAAAGTGCCACTGATGCTGTATGTACTTCTGTCGTGGAGAATGGGAACATGAGAGAAGGGAATAATTTTGCCAGCACTATCCTACTTGCAGGTAATTTCTGCCTCTGCACCACCATCCATCCCTGGAAAAAATATTCTTATTGCTGATGGATGGGAAGCCTGCAGCATCCTTATGAAGTCGATTAACTCCTGCAGCATTTCTGATCCTCAGAGGGGAAAAGAATTCTTGCCTATGCCTTTTGGGGAATCTGCAGAAATATGGCTCTGGTCAGCTTTACATTGCCTTTGGGACTGATGCACACACCCTGTTTGATTGAAAGGGATCAGATAATCATGGAAAAAAACCCTTGGGACAGAGAAGTAATCTGAATATCTGTTTGATACTGCAGTGTGGATGTTCAGACAGAAAAAATATTGCTTATACTCCCGTTTCACATTACTTTTGGGGTATGGCAGGTAGTGCTTTGGGGTAACGATCAATAGACTTGAAATTAAAGTAATGTTCAAAGTAGTTTAATCAGACATAGTGGTCACTGAAATAGAGATTAAAATGAAAAGAAAACCACAGTATTAGATGGAGGGTGGTCAAAACCTTAGAAAATATTATCACTTTTTCCACTGCCAGGTTTATTTCCAGACACCACAAAGACACAATCTGGGGTAGTTTCCAAATATATTTACTGTTTCTGGAAATCAGATTTAAAATGCACAGTAAAGGAAATAAAAAATAAAAGCAACCTAGTGATTCTGTCAGCCACTACATAACAGAGCTTAGTAAAACCATACCCTATGAAATAGAAAGCGATTTCATAAACATTCTTTAAGAGACCTTTTCCCCTGTAGTAATCTAGTATTGAACAGCATCAATGTCACACTGTGGACCTGAAGAGACTTTAGTCTGATCCAAGCAGTGCCTCCAAGACAGTGCCTCTGCTCTCATCACTCCTGACCTCTCAGTCATAAGCTGACAGAGGGTCTGGTTTTAACCTGTAATTTTCGTCACACTGGTTGATCCCTGTCTGTAGCTCCATGGGCAGCACACAGCCACAGTGAGGCTCACAGGTAACATTTAAATGCAGGGCTCAGCCCCTGTAGCACAGTGTGGGGGCCCAGCTTGGTACTGAAAAGATGTACAAAAATAAAAAAACATGCGAAGCACAACTTATCATCTCTGACTTTCTGGTGTGCCCAGCACTCCACCCCTGAAAAGAGTAATTACAAGTTTTAATAACTTATTTCAATATAGGTTGGGTAACTTTAGCACCAAGAAGAGACTGCCAATGAATAAAGGAGGCACTAAATTCCCAGCCTCCAGCAAAAGGACGATTTGGACCTGTGTTGGTGCCAGTGGAGAGTGGACCTTCCCAGGTGACAGAGACAGCTCTGCCCACACAGGGAATAGACTTGAGGAGACCCACTGCCCCATTGATGGGCTTCCATGTCATGTGTGCACCCATTTGTGAAGAGCTTCTGCTAAGAAACATCTGCCAGGCACAGACCGTGTCTCTAATGCAGCTGAGAGTCTTCTGGGAATGCTCCAGTCTCACACTCCGCTTTTCTGGGAAGGAATTCAGTTCAGGACTGATTGCTTTTGAGAGCAAACTTTGGTAAAGTCCACTGGAGTTTCATTATCATGTAGTGTCCATGTTAACTGCTCATACTCTTAATGTAGCAGTTTGCAGGTTGTTGGATAGAGCGGCCAAAGGGATTTACTGAGCTGCATGATACCACTTAAATCTGAGGACAAATCTGAAAACAAGAAGGAGAATCATACAAAAGGATTGCATTTAAGTTTTTGCTGGCAAGATATTTTTTTTATGCTACCATCACAGGATGAGACTCAAACCAGTACTGACAATTGCAGCAGTGATTTTACAACTTCTAATTCAATGAGAAAAAAGCTGCAGGCTAGCACCCATGCTGGTGCCTGGTCTGGCCTTCCTCAGAGGGCTGCTGCCACATCTGGAACATGCAGAAGCTCTGTGCAGAAGTATTTCTCTGAGACATCTTTGGTCCCCAAGTCATTGCCTCTGCAGCATCAGATGGAAGTTACTTATGAACCACTGGAAGGAAAAAGTCCCCTTCTGCCTCCCAGTCTTGGTTTTTGCCTGCACCCACTCCCCCACAGGGCCAGAGGAACACAACTGATGCTCCTCCCCATGGCCTGACAGACATGCCAGCTTTTGAGTCCTATGTGTTTTGAGAGACTGACTCCTTTTAGGATAAACCAACACTGCATGCTCCAAATTGTCTTGCTGGTTCCTGGAAGGGCATCTTGAAGTTGTTAATTGTGTTTTGTGAAGACCTATCACCTTTAAGGGGTATTTTCAGCTTGTTTAGTCTTGCAGCCAGAGCCAGGCCAGATAAAGAGGGACTCATTTCCGTCAGCACTATCTCCATCCCTCCCCACCACCACACATGGGCAGGCACAGAGAGAGGGGTCAGCCCACCAACCCAGCAAAGGGCAACAGACACACTGATGAGGCAATAACAACTCCTGATTTTGTCCAAAAAGTGTTTATTGATATGGTATCAGCTTAGGTTAAAACTCTTGTGACTACTTCGTGTTCAGTTTTCAACCAAACATTATATTTTTGAAAAAATTGTTTCCTTTGCCCCCTCATTCCTTTATCCTCCTTGCTCTCTCTGGGTCTCACTGGTTTTCATTGCTTCTTCCTACCTGCCCTTCGCTGTTTTTGGAGTCTCTTGATTTCTGCCACTCCTGACTTCTTTGCTTCTCTTTCCTCCTTGTTTTCTCTTTATCTTCTCTTTCTTATTTTCCCCCTCCTTCCTGGTTGTGAGATGCACAAAGACTGATTTTCAGCCAAGCCAGGCATCCCACACAGGGAAAGTAAACCAGGGAAATATTTCTTCTGAATTATTCTGAGTGGCTCCTCTCACCACTGTACACTATCATTGAGGCAGAGAAAAAGGGGTGCAAGCTCAGTCTGTGACATGTGATAGGACATACGGGAAGCCAAGTGGCCACATGGAAAACTCTGGTTAACATTGATCTTCAGTGATTTGTGGTCACCTGCTGACAACTACAGCCTCATTCCTTTTCTGGTACTGAAATCGTCTCCAGACATTTTCCTCAGCAAACCCTCTTACTTTGCCAGTCTGCTCTAAAGACTTTATAGAATCATCTCCCTTTTGTTTTCACATCGTGTTTTCTCAGCCCTGTGCTCTTTAGTCCTGTACTGAAAAAAAGACTTTAGCGTTCTGGCATCCAATTACTAATTCTGGTGGAGCTAGACATTTTTGTAAACATGGCTGAACGATGCATGTTGTTCTTTGTTCAGGCTCCTTTATGACCTCTGGCAAGCCTCTCATCCAGTGTGCCTTGGTCTCATCACATCAGGGCTTCCAGATTTTCTTATGCTTTATTTGAGGGAACTGAAGTTTTAAAAGATAAGAGGGTAATACAGTATTATTATTTTTATCCTTTCCCTGCCCCTGTGTTTTTCCCGCTGCCTAGCTTTCATGCAGCTGTTGAACATTTAAGAAAAACATGTCTCCCACTGAGCAAGTTCCCTACAAATGTGAATTGAGCTTCAGGCAAGAGGAAATGTGAGTCCTGAGGTCACTCCTGAAATCAAACTCTTGCCTGGCTGCACATAATTCTGCTGTTGTGTTTTAAGGGTGATTTTGAAAAAAGTAGTATGTATTTCCCACAAAGAGCATGAAAAGAAACAAATACTGGTGATCATGAGATGATCATATGATCCTTCAAATCTCACAGTTTTTCTGGTATTTTCAGTCGTGCTTTTTGAGTCTGCAGCTCAGATCCAAGCAGAGAGGGGGAGAATGTGGGATTACGGAGAGAAGATGACCCGCTGGTGCTGACCAGAGTTAATATTGGGAGGCCCCTGTGCACTCCACACTGATGACTGGAGAAGACTGAACTTTTCTTTCCACTTAAAGATGCTGGAGCTACACCCCCTTGTTCACCGGGGAGTAGTATTTCTGTCAGATATGAAAGCAGCTTCTAATCTGCTCTGACCTTGGCAAGAAACTCAAGTCCAATTGTAGTAACATAGAAGCTGACAGGTCAGCCTGAAGAATTTGAAGTGGGGGAGGCTTCCTTGCCTTCTTTCTTCCTGTCTTTCCCTCCTTTCACTTGAAATCTTATCAAGGATCACTTCAAGTGCAGTGGCAGCCTGACCAGCCCTGGAAATGACACCAGTTGGGTCATTGTCCCTCCTGTTACAGCAGAGGTGCAGAGACCATTTACTGGCTGGGCTGAATCTGTGCTACTATTGTTATAAATTCATAAAGGTGGAGACCCATCGAGAAAAGCATTTTACCTTTTTATGTGCAAAAATTGGAAAAGTTGATGTAAATTTTACATCTGTACATGATGCCTTACTGAAAGACTCCTGTCTTCACGCCAGAGGCTCTCTACTTTTTGTTTTCCACGACACAGACCCACACAGAGGTTGAAGATGGTTCTCACTTTTTCTCACTGCTGCTGAAGATTTCTGCCTGTCAGGTGTGCTAGTGTATTCTCCTACAAACTAAAACAAAACCAGGACTATAGAAACGACCTATGCTTGTTCTACTTCTTGCATCCTTTCTGCATCTGTAAGATTTTTCTATGTGCCTTGGCAACAAAGGAGCTAAAAATGCTTTGAGCTCAACACCCAACTTGGGTATTATTTAGAAGTCTGAATGATGATGTTTATCTTCCTGGCTATCTTTCTTCTGGTTATTTTTCTGGGAGTGAGCTTATTTTTGATCATGTTGGCAGAAAGGTAAAAACTTCTGGTTTAAAGTTTAGGTGCTGCTTTGTACATTGTTACTCAAGTGATCAGACTAGAATTTCTATGTAGATTGCTCACAACAAAAATTACAGATTAGGAATGACCAAGTAGTATTTACTGGTTTTATTACTTCAGAAACAGGCTTTTTGAGCCACACCAGACCCCCCCTAATATTTGGCATTATATTGGCCAGAACAGAAGCACTTCCCTCAATTCAGTGGCCGCGTGCACCAGCCCTGGACAGGGACGAGGCATTGCCCGGCAGGGGACCACTGGATGGCTCTGCACCCCTGGACATGGGGCTCACAGTGAAGCCCCTCTGCTGACAGGGACACTGCACCGCTCGTGCCTGGACACCCCCTGCCAGCCTGGGCTGACAGACACCATGCAGGCGAGGGGTTAAGGGAAAAGGACTGATTCTCAGAGGTGGGCACATGTGGGGCAGGCACTGGGTGGTAGGGGAGCAGGAAGGAGAACTCACTTGAACAAAGCCCTAAGCAACCTCATCTAAACCTGAAGGTCACCCTGTTTTGAGCAAGAGATTGGACCAGATGATCTCTGGAGGATCCCCTCAAACTAAATTACTCTCTAAATCCACTCCAGATTCCAATTTAATTTTCAGGGTGGTGTTTTAGCACCTGCTGGCCCTGAACCCTGCCATTCTTGATAACATCAGTAGTGCCAAGGCATTTTTAAACAGTCACTGGGCTCAGTCCCAAGCCACAGGGGTTTCCTTCTGAAGACAAAAGAGCCTCACTCACCTGCTGCTGGGACAATGGGGTAATGGCATTAGGAGGACCTTCTATGCCTCTTTATCTCTCTCCTCTGGGCATTCCTCCCTTGATGAGGAATTTCCTCAGAGCCTGAAAGGCTTCTTGGGTGAGATGCATTTTATCTGCACAGCAGATAAAACACTACAGTGGAGGTCACATTCTTCCATCTTTGCCACTGTGACTGAGCTTGCCTGTAAGCTGGTGTCCCCTTGCACCTGCACATCACATTATTTATTCTCCTATTACACTGTGTGACTATTATACTGATAACATGAAACTAAACTACACCCTGACTGTATCTTTCCCCTCCTTAGCTGGAAAGTGGCATTATAGGGGAATGATAAAACATAGTTCTTTGAGCTTATTCCTTCTTTTCTTATGAAAAGAGAACTTATATATAATACTTCTTTTTTTTTCCTTCTTTATAAAGCCAAATTTTACTTTTCTTCCTCATTTGAGAAAAAAATTTCATCCACTGTCTCCTTCAAGCTTGAACACTCAAACACTGTCTCCTGGAAACACCAATATATTTATACAGATAGATCAGAGCCTGTCCAGTAACCAGAGATCTTACAGACTTGAGACATTTGGGCTGTGCCCAGGACATGCTGTGAATTTCTTCAGCCAAACTCCCAACGAGATGGACCTTTGCAGTCTCTTGCCCTGTCCCATACCCCTGTGAAGAACTGTCCATGGGAGTTAGACTCCTGAAGCTTAACACCTCCTGGGAAGAACAGGACAAGTGAAGAACTGGTGAGGAGAGAAACCACAGGCTGGGTAGGAGAGAGTTAGTAGACAGAGATTGGTACTAGAGAAAACTCCAGGCTGGGTCTCTCTCTCTCTCCTGAAACAGCTCTGGGATGTCCAGCAAGGGTGTCTGGGTGCAGTAATGCACAGTTACTCACTGAATGACACACTTGCTATACAAATATATATGGCCTTTTCTGAAATAACCATCAAATTCAAGACTGAAGTCAATTTCTGCTACTAATATGATTTTTAAATTGCACAGTGTGAGGAGACAATTTAGTTATGCATGACATACAGATGTGTGTCTTTATCCATGAATAGGTCTTTTCTGATACAGATCACCTCTGTGATGTGAACTTGTTAGATGTACAGGTTCTCCTCATTTTATCTATCACTGTGATTTTCATGGGATATGTGAGCTCCTGGGAAGTAAAGAAACAGTCTTCTACCAGCAAAATTTATTCTTTTTTTTTGTTATTTCTTACTGTGGCATTATCAATGCTGCCTCCAAGACTATTTTTACACAGCTATTTTTGTAATTTTCTTCTTTTTACACTCATCGTTTTTTTGTTTGGCTGATACATATTAGCTCCTTAGGCATATCCGTGTATTTCTAACAGCATCCTAGAATTTCCTATCATAAGTGGACAAGAGAGAGAGGGGGGAAAAAGCTGAAGATTGCAGTAAATACAGCTGAGGTGAAGTCAGAGCTCTATATTCTCTATCCAGATCTAAGGTATGTTCTTGAGAGCTTCCCATTTTGAGAACACTTACACGGTATGTTTCCACTTAGCTTTTATGCCAAAAATATCCCAATGCAGCTCTGCCACTGATAAAGGAAGCAAGAGCCTTCATGTAAACAGGGCTCCAGGCAGCTGCCAGTGCTCCCAGCCATTGTCTCACACAAACCTGCGAACAGAAGCCAGTCTGGATGGGATATGGAGGAGCTCCTGGCACGCCGGCTGGGCAGGCAGCCCTGTTCCCCACCACAGATGCTGGGGACTAGCCCTCTCACCCCCACCTCACTGCTGACTCCCCATCCATCCTGCCACTCCTCAGGATCAGCCAGAGGGGCCAACAGCAGCAAAGCTTGTGGCCACTTGCAGGGACCAACAGAGTCAAGGCTGGAAGGGGAAAATCATGGATGGGGCAAAAGACAGCAGGAAAATATTTCATTAACACAGGCTCACAGACTGAGACACATGGTTCATCTCTTCTGTACAAAAGCATCAGCAGTGGTTACATCAATCATAAATACTTTAGGAAAAGAAGCAATTTTAAAAGTAAGAAAAGTAAGCCCTGTCCACAGACTCTGCACTATAAATATCATTTTGAAAGCTATCCAGGTTTCAGGGGAGTTTTAAAATGGTCATGTACCAGCCGCAATGCTGAAAGACTGTCCTGACATTTGAAAAGTCTGGGCTTGCACCTCCTTAGTAGGAGTTTCCTCAAAGATGTTTCACTGGAAAGAGTTCCAGATAACATGCCAGGAGAGCTTTAATTATTATCTTTCTTGATTCCTTGGATTCATCCTAAAAAGTGTGCATGCATACTTCTATCAATAGCTTGAATATTCTCTCCTCAGTGCCAACACTTGGTGACTTTGGAAGAGGACCAGTGGAAGCTGATGTGGCTGCACTTCACTGGAAAGGCTGTCAAGAGAAATAGACATAGCACCTGAACAACACTTCGATACACCAAAAAGTAGTTGCAGCGTTCAGGGTAAAGGTCTGGGCAATAACCACTCCAGCACACAGGCAGAAGACAGGGAAACACAGGCTGAGAAATGCCAGAGCCAGACCTGTCATTCATCATGATTCCTTCTGTACAGGCAGGGTACAGACCATCAAGAATGGCCAATTGGGGAACCAACCACCCTCTGGACAAGATTGGAGATGTCGGCTATCTCTCTTAAAAGTTCCTACGCTAGATGTACTTCAGGAAAGAAAACAAAAGAAAATATATAAATGCAAGAGGAAGGGAGACAGAAGCTGGGCCCGTATCAGGGATTATACAGGGCTAGACAACAGCTCATGGCTGTCTGCATCACAAGTTTGTAGAAATTTGGTGGTTCAAAGTGGGGAGAAGTTACATGTACACACAAGCCATCCTGTGCTGCTTGATCTTATAATCAGAAAGCCATCTCCAGCACATTTTATTTCACTGAATAGATGTAGCCAAACACTTCCAGCCAAAATAAAGTAATTTGTGTTCAGAAAAAGGCTGGTGAATGGGCATTGAGGGGTGTCTCTCTCAGCTGCAGTGCTTGCAGCGTCTTTGCTCTGAGACTGCTGGCACAGAGCTGGCGCTGCTGGGTGCGAGCAAATGGACTAAAGAGCAAGTTTAGATGGGAGGAAGGAGGCAGTGCTCTAGCCACTTGCAGAGAAAGAATTTTGCGGTCAATGAGCAGTGAAAAGAGAAATTATGTGGCACAGACTTTGAATTATGTTAGATTTCCCTTCTTGAGAAACTCCCTGGCAAAACACTAATCACCCCATGGCCCCTGCCATTCCCAACCTCTCAGTGTGCCATTGAGCCCCACGGCTGGCCCTCCCCTCTCAAAAACCCAGGAATCCTCTGTGTGTATGCCCAGGGTCCATGGCTGAAGGGGAACCCAAGACAGCCCTGCAGCAGCTGGGCTGGCCTCCATTCTCACCTGCAAAGGAGCAGCTGAAGGCAAAGAGAAAGGCAGATTTGGTGGGGAATGGAGGTGGTGCCGGCTCTTTCTCTACCAGAGACACGGACATCAGATAATGACAGCCAGGAAAGGCTGGGAACAGGCTCCTTGCTCCTTGGGGTGCTGGCTGATGGGTGACCCAGAAGTACTGGGTAGCTATGGATAAGTTCTACTACAGAGACTCAGGCACTACTTAAAGCTTAAACCTGTATGTCATATCTCTTCTGAAAATCAGGAAGACTAATTCAGAGAGAGAGACGTTGATCCCAACTCTGCGATCCATTACACCAGTTTTGTTCTGCTGAACGCAAACAATTCCAGTAGGTTCTTGTGTTAGCTAAGGGGAGATGATGAAAATGCTTTTTCAGTCATTGACTTGAGGTGTGTTGATTATTTTGGGGAAAAAACTGACCCACATGTGAAGATTAGGCCATTTGTAGAATGGAATTTTAACAGAATGGGGTTTTTACTGAATAAAACAGTGCTTAGTGCTTTGGTGGGCAAGGACTGGTTTAAATGTTCTAAAGGAAATGGTGTATGTACTATGAATTCTTCCCACCATTCCTGATGTTAACCATGAACTCTGTAGAGGACAGGTACATGCATATGTTTAAAAAAAAAAAAAGATACTTAAAGTGAAGAACAGTAAATGCATCCGACTGCTACCCATTTGGCACATTGTAGTTAGTTTAATTTAATGTGTGCACTATTTCACTGGTGATACCTTTGAAAGCACCAGGTAAGAGCACGCCTACGTACATGCTGGTCCTGCTTTTGTGGCATGGGAAAGATGCTTTGTGTATTCTGGGCTAGGAGAGAAACTACCCTGTTCTTGGCTTTGCTTGTTTGTGCCATGATCTGGCACGAATTAGTAACAGGGAATCTATCCTGCATGACAACAAAAAAAACAAACAAACAAACCAAAAAAACAAAAAGGCGGCTTGATTTTTTTGTTTCTTCAAAGTTGCCTAAGACATGGGACCTTCCATTTCTGCAGCAGCTGAAAGCTGGACGTCCGTTCCTGAGGCAGGCCCAGCATGGCTGAGGTCCGCAGCCCGGCGCTGAGGGCCGGTGGCCGCCGAGCCGAGCGTCCGGGCCAGGAGGCGGCAGGAGCCCCGCGGGGGCTGAGGGGCAGCGCGGCCGGGCGCGGGGCGCGGCCC
>VXBQ01010805.1:413242-464705 GCA_013400175.1 Phainopepla nitens
GCAGTCATAAAACTCCCGCCGGCGGCAGCAGCGGCGGCGGGGCGGGGGGCGAGGGCGGCCGCGGGGGCGCTGCCGCTTTTGTGTGCGGCTGGGGCGAGAGGAGCCGCACCCACCCGCGGCGAGGTCTGCGCCAAGGAGCCTCCTGACTGCGGTCCTGCGGCCGGATCGCCGCGGCTTTCCGCAGCCCCCCTACTCCAGCTCTCCCCTCCCGAGGGAGCAGGTGGGAGGCGCGTCGGGGCGCGGCCGGGCGGGCGGCTCGGCAGTGCCTTCGGCTGGGCGCCAGCCGCGCTGTGCCCCCCTTCGCGCCCCGTCCCGCAGCCCCGGCCTCGGGCTCACCTGAGCCGCCGCCGCGGGGAAGGGGCGGCGGTGTCGGCGGTGAGGGCTGGAGCCATGGCGCGGCCCGCTGTCGTACCGCATAGGGGGCAAGGGGGAGGGACTCCCGAACTCCCGGCCCGTGGGGAGCGAAGGAGCTCTAGGTATGTGTGATTTAAAATAAAGACGTTGAAGAATTGAAAGAAATTCTTTTAAAACATGTCTGGTGTTTCAAAACAGATTATGAATGAACCCATTTATCCCTCTGGAATAGGCGCGCTTAGGGGGTTTTGGGACTGAAAGGGAGGTTATGTGCATCTGTGTGTTTACATAGCGTGGCTTTGGGGAGTTTCTGAGGGGAGAAATAATACCACGTTCTACCGAGATCCCCTTCTTTGGGCTCTTCAGAGTTCGGGTGCTCAGAGCAGGGAGACTCCGAAGTTTCTGGGACTGGTGCGTGGGTGTATTAGAGCTTGAGAACCGGTTATGACTTTGTTTCTTTGACCTTGTGGTTCAGATTTAACTTTCAAGTTGAATTTCCCATAGTTCCTGGCTGCCACTATACCTCCTTGTGCGTGTTTTGACAGATTTGAAAACCACATTGCGAATGAACTTTAAATTAACTAAGATTTATTTTATTTTCATTTTAACCAAATAAGCATTGGCATTTGGTGTTGGTTAAGGAAATATTGAGCAGTTGTGTTGGGCAGTTTTAGAATTCAGATGCTGACGTTCAGAAGAGAGGAAATTTGTACTGGGCAAAACTTTGGCTATTGTGGTTGTTTAAAATTTAAGATAATGCAGCTTTGAAGAAGGGACATAATATTAATAGCCATGTTTATCCAGTTATGGGAACTAAGACCCTCTGAAAAAAAAAGAGAATCACATTAATACTGTTCTTAAGTACAGATTATTATTTATATTATGTTTTATGTCTTCTAAGCTTTAGGAAAAATGTTTTCTAGTAGGTTTTTTCCTGATTATTCAAGTAGAACTGTTTAAAATTATGGAAGTTCTATTACATTTTAAATGTAACAGAACTTAAATAAATTAAGAACTTAAATTATTAATTAATAGAACTCAAATTAATGTTAAATTACATTTTGCTGCTATAAGAAGTTATATACTGCTGCTCTCCTAAAACAGCTGGTTTTGCCTTCCATTACATTGCATAAAAAGAAAAATAAGTTTTAATGATGTTTAGTCATACTTTTTTTTTGTGTCTCGTTTAGTCTGTCTTACTAAAGTAACTCTCTGCAGATTTGTGACACAGTTTTTCATCATTATTCCTTCCAGCTCTTTGAATTTGAAAATTACCAGGTCTTGCAATGCCCCTGGTGAAATCTGTCAGATAGCTAATTTGTCTGTTGAAGGTACAATGGGAGTCTTTTGGAGGGTGGTCTTCTTTCTTGAATTTTCCAAATTAAAATGCTAATTACAACCCTTTCAGAAGAAAAACTTTGGAAACTGACTTCAGTGGAATCCAACTTGAGTGAGCCTTGGCAAGGCAATTACAAATAAACTGTCTAAGCAACTTGTCTTATACAGGCTATAAAATCTCAGACAAGTTGTGCTTTCTTTTGTGATGTGAAGTCCTTGAAATATTTAATTAAATTTCTTTCATGACGTAGTTGGGCTTTTTACAAGATGAAAACCTCTTCGCCTTTGCTTCTAGAAAGGAAGAAATTTATAGTCGTTAAGCTGTTTTGTTACTCACATGTGACTCTTTGGCCAGATTCCAGTTTTTGGGTGTCCTGGTTACTGAAAGGGAGGGTGAGGTATGTTTTGGTGTTGCTTGCTTCTACAGTCCAGGGACCCTGGAAAGCCCTTGTTCTACAGAGCAAGGGATATTTAGGGGCCTTTGGGTGCTGGCTTGTGAACAGGGTGGGTTAAATGTGGGCTCACGTGGTGAGTATCTCAGCTGTTGACCCCCATCTTCTCAGAAGTTCCCGGTGAATTACACGTAATGCAGCTCCAGAGTTTCCAGCCTACTACAGTACTAGGACTCAAAACGGGTGGATTTCTTTACTGTAGCACACAAGACTTGACTTAACCTCTGGCAGTGGAGGAGCTGCTCCTTATCTTGCATAGCCACCTCTGCAGGGAAGTGTGAGAGATCCTGGTGGTACTAATCCATTCAGCTGCCTGAGCTGAATTAATCAGATCTGTGAATTGATACCCAAGGTGCTGTTGAAACCAAGGGACAGGGTGTGGTTCTACAGAAAGCTGATTTTTGTGATCGAGTTACTACCTTCTTGCTGTTCGAGCAGCAATGCTCTTCTCCTCCTTTTCTTCCTCCCTTGTTCTTCTTTGTTTTGCCTCAGATGATGCAGTCTCACTTGGCTGTGTTGTGTTCTAACCTTACCTTTCTGTAAGCCGGTTAAACTCACTAACTCTTCAGGAAACTGAAATTTATTCTTGCTGGATCTTTTCCTGATTTGCTTGCGAGTTCATTTGACTCCTACATTGTGGAGGTGAGACCAAGAGCCAGGACAAGGCCACCCTTTCCAGCAGGGCAGTAGGGGAAATGAAAAAACTTATCCTGTTGGTAGCAGTGAGCTGGTGAAAACTCATTGAAACCTCACGGGCAGACTGTCCTGAGCTGCACAGAGGCCCAAAGCTTGGCCCGAGAAGGATTTCCCAGATTTCAATAGTGCTAGAAGTAGGAACAAGAGCTTTTTGGTCTTGAAGAAGACCAGATAAACCTTTGGTCCTGAACTGACAAAAGCCATCGAGATTTCTGGTGAGGTGATTAATGTGCTCCTGCCTCCTCCCCAGAGAGCCTGCAGCTTCTCCTTTATTGCATTTGGAACTGTGCAAGCTTGTTCAAGGAGCTAAGCCCCTGGAAAACTGTTCCGGTTCTTTGGCAGGGTCATTCTCTGCTGATTGAGTGAGATGTGTTGGCTTCTGGGACTCCGCAGAAGCTGCAGGTACAGGGAAGCAGGCAGGATCTTGTGTCCGGAGTTGGACAGGAAGCTGGGTGACACTTCTGTTGGTGGCAGCACATGACTGGATTGGTTTGGGCATCTCTGTTTTGTGAGCACCCTCTCTGTTCAAAGCAGTTGTGTGGCTTCTCACCCAGCTTCCAGTTTTGATGCTAAGCATTGGAGATACGGAAAGAAATGCCAGCGTGGTACCCTCCCAAGGGGCAGAAGGTGACTTCAAGCCATGTGGGCAATGCCAGGATAGCTGTGTCATCCTACCAGCATTGCAGCTAACAATGACAAGCACACATGTGCCACTTTTATTTTATTTGGAAGTTTGAGGTGCATACAGGTTTCTTTTTGTGGCCCTGCGGCAGGAGCCAAGCTCTATTGGAACAGCTACCTGAAACAGTGTAGGAAAACTTCCAGAGAGAGAATTTGGAAAAGTATGGGCATGCTAATAAGCTATTCTTGCACCAAAATCTAGATCTTTGACAAAATCTTTTGTCAAAGATAATATTTTAATGGAGGTTGATGGCTTGAAAATGTGGTGTGGTGGATTCCTGGCTTGCTGGCATGCAAGGGCCCCCGCTTGAGCAGGAAGTCATTCAAACAGTGTTTTCAGGATGGTTCCCATTTCTGAGTAGTAACTTGACTGTGCTACCTGTGTTGTAATAAGAGCAAGTGTGTGCTAGACAGTAAATATTTGGAACTTTCTCTTCTAAAGAGGTTACCAGCTGAGATGTCAGAGTGTCTTACTGTCCAAGTGCTTGACAAATAACAGCTGGGACAGACTTACATCTGCTGTTTTAACAACTGCGCTCTGGTGAGGGAGCTGGGTCAGGCTGAAAATACTACACTAGCAATGGTGAAACGAAGCTTATTCAAGGGAAGTCCTTGGGCTATGTCTTTGGGAGCTCCAGTTTGAGACATTTGGTCTGAGGCTGCAGGGTTCCCCTGGTTCAGGCAGGGGGTGCTTCTCATTAGATACTTCTCCTCCAGCTGGGGAGGAAGAGACTGGTACAATTCAGTGGTAAGGTTTGGAGGGCTGACCGTGCCTGAGTGGCTGGGGTGAAAGCATAAAAACGTGTAATTGAAAAAATGCACAATGGAAATTGGTGTCATAGCGGCACCAAAAGAGTGAAATAACCCCCTAATCATAGAGGAGATAAGAGGGAGGTGATAGAGGGAGTGGCCGGGCACTTCGAAAGCCGAGGCAATTAGCTTGCCTTTGATGTGGTAGAGGCTAAAGCCATGCAAAGAGGAGCGTCGGGACTTGGAAAGTCCTCCAGGTTGGAAATGCAAGCCTGGGTGTGGTTGGAGAGAGGAGAGGAACGTGCTCTGTGCTCAGCCCTCGTTCTGAGTGGTCCTTAATGCCTGGGTGAGCCCTACCTGTGAAATGCTTCCCTAAGGTGGTGTCTGAAAGAGCTGAAAGGTATGAGACCTGGGAAGGAGCTCAGTTGGGATCAGGCTTCAGAACAAGAGACTGGGAGTAGTGCTTCTTTCACAGGTTGCAGAAAGAGATCGCAGAGATGAATTAGGTGTGGAAACTTCTGGGTGTGTAGTTTTATCCAGTTGGATTTTGAGGATAGTCATCCCTAAGGACGTGTCACAGTGAAGTCAAGCTGAGAATTGGGAGAGAAGAGGGTAGATGAGGAGATGAAAGGTGTGGAGAAGGTTCTTGACTTTGTCTGCAGGAGACAGAAATAAGGTAATGAAATTAAGTGCGCTGTTATGTGCCTTTCAGAGGAAGTGCCTTGAATTTTCTTCACCTGGAACTTGCAGTACCCCACAAATCTCTTATGTTTAGCTAATGCAAAACAAGGCAAACTCTTGTGAACAAAGAGTTGGAATGATCCAATTTTTTCTTTTCCCAAGTGCTGGTGTTTGAAGTTCTTTTAAATGAAGCAGCATGTGCTGAGAGCAGACCCCCTGAGCACACCAACAGTCTTTCCAGGGTTCCAAAATCAAACTTCAGGAAAAATATTAGAGACCATTATGTTAGTTTGCTCAGTTGTTCAGACAGCTGGATCTGGCTATTTTAGTAATCTAGTGTAGAATCAGTGTAGCAGGATTAACAGAATGAGGCAAAATTAACTCTGGTACGTTTGGGCCTGGTGTGAGGAATCCCTGGAATGATTTGGGTCTGGTAACAGGAATGTTGGGAATGATGGTGATTGCTGGTGGGGGAAGAGGCTGGGTGCTGCGACCCCCTGAGGAACAGTGCCTGAAGGAAGCGTCCACTAATGTACAGTGAGGTCAGGGACCTGCAGTTCATCCACATCTCATGCAATTTGTGTGTTAATTTGTCCATTTTCAATTTTGTGTCTGTTTAATGGCGTCTAACAGTTGGACCCACTGCTGCAAGGTGGAGCAGAAGCTGCTCTTGGTTAGAATGGCGTAGGCAACAAGCCCAGTGCATTTTAGTCTCATTAGCTGGGTGTCTGCCCTTTGCTTCCATCTTTGTGGTGAACGTGAGGCAAATATTAAAAAAATACATGCAGGATGTGTAGTAATGGCGTGACAGAAGCTGGAGCGTTTCTTTGCTAATGGCCCTTTGTTTTGGGAATGAAGAAGCTGAAAGATCAGTGGACTGGATAACCAGTTCTCCTTGGTTTCTCCTGTGTTTGAGACATCACATTCATAAATTAATAATCAAAGGAGTGTAATGAATGTGTGTCACAAAAAACTGATATATGTTGGTAAACGTGCCAAATTTAATGTCCCATTATTTGTAGATAAATTCATAAAGATGAACAGAGAGATTCCTAATACTGTTAATTTTTGTCTTTTTAAATTTTGTTTTCACCCATCTCTCTAAACTCTGGTGGTTGTATTTGTCTGTTTTACAACTATTCTCAATGGAATTAAGAACACTGCTTACCAAATTAGATATAATTGGACTAAACCGCAGTTTAGATCCCTTCAGAGAAATGAAGCAGTTAATGTGAAGGAAAACTGAAATTACTTTCTTTTGAGGACTAATGCAGTGGGACAGACTGCACTGACCCTCATAAAGAGCCTGAGCAACTTTTTTGTAGAACAGAAAACTTTTTTTTTCTTTTTAAACTAATGATGCTGTTATGTCTCCTTTCACTTTAAAAACTCCCCAAAGGTTTCTTCTCCATTGCACGTTTTAATTTGGAAAAAATACTATTGTTTTATTAGTTTTGATTATTCAATTATTCAAAGCAGAACACTTGATTTGAAAATCTAAGTTTGCCTTCCCAAGGCCAAGAATCACATCAAATTCTTTCCCAAGAGGCTGGGTTAAAAAGGTAGGGTTATACTGCAGTTCTGGTCAGATTTGAAAATACTGAGGTTTTCCATGTGTTTACATTTTTTACTCAGTTGTGACTGATGGATCCTGCTTCCAAAGCTGAAATTATGTACAGAGTGAACAGAGATTATAATTACGCTGGCTGGTTGTAAAAACTGCTTATAGTCTTACATTTAGTGATGTTTTGTATTTAATTCTGTTTTTGATACTGCAAGGTATTGCAGATTTAACAGACACAGAGTTATCTGCTAGACATAGTGACTCCTGAATTGTGGTCTGAAATCACAAACCTTTAGGATTATATAAAGTCACTGTTTTCCTGAATGCACCAAAACTGTAGAATAAATTCAGAGCTGGGGTAATAGTAAGTACTACCATTGTTAATATTTTATCGTAACAGTCTGCTCAATTTGAAAAGGAGACGAGTTGTACTACATTGAGGGACCGAGTACCTTTGTACTCTGGCTCTTTGCAGAGTCCACTGGTGCTTATTAGGCAAAAGGGTTGACTGAGTCTGTACATGTGTGTCTGTACATGGGACTGGCTTTAAAATTGTGTGCTGCCTGGGGGAGGTTTGGAAATAAAGGCAAAGAAGTCTTTGAATAATGTGAGGGATGCTAAGATATTCAGTGCTGTTGCCTTTCTTGTGACTTGAAAGAAGTGTTGGTGCTGATTCTGAGAGTGTCATCGTGAAATAGTCATCCATGGCTTTTTCTTCAGATAGCCAAGTTCCCTGAGAGCCAGTCAAGTTTGTTCTTGTGTTTGCACACAGGACTAGCAGTTGTCTTTCAAGAATTAATCAGTAAAACTTACTATTATTAAAAAATTGTGGGGGTCCTCTACTAAATTTGTACTGAAGGATTTTAAAGCCCTTTCAGAACCTAGGTTGTTGTTTTCAATGTCTTGATTTTCTTGCTTGTCTTTAATTGGTCACTGCCATTCAGCTAATGCTGTGTGCAGCTGCAGAGGAGCTTCCCAGGGTTTATGTGCCTTTGTTCAGTAATGTGGTGTCTTTATCCCTCCTGAGTTCCTGTGTTTTAGATTTATGGGAAAGATGATGTGAGAAGCGGGAACGTAATCTGAGTGTTGGGCCATTCCGTGTTTCTTCTATTTAATATCTGGTCTCGGCATGTGAAAACTCTGAAGCCAAATTATTCCATCTGTGGTATTGGCAGTGGAGCAGAATGGGATCCTTTTTCGTGAGGTGGATTATGTGGCTGTGAAAGGCAGCTTTGAGGAGAGCAACAACGCCGGATGGAAACAATTTGGCTTAATTAAGGGCTTCTGAACTGAAAATTGGGAACCTGAATGCGCACACTTCGTTGCCTGTGGAAGTGAGTTACGCCGCTTCTCCCAGATCTCACCCAGGGTGTGAAAAGAGTCTGATGATTAAGAGGAAAGCCCTTTCCCTGCCACTCTGTCTGTTGATTTGAAATTCTGTTGCAGCAGGCTATTTACTAATAAAAATAAATAAATAGAATTCCCCATTCAGAAGGTTTGTGGCGGGAAGGTTTGGAAGAGAATCGTCAAGAACGTGGCATCTTCCTGATCCCAGTCTGGTGCTTCAGGCATGTGGTTGTTAGATCCCATCTTTCAGTGTAATGTATGTGTGGTACCTTTGATTAATTAACAGGGCTTCAGTGGCAGTATTTTGGGAGTACAGACAAGCCATAAGACAATGATACATAATTAAGGTTTGCTGTTCCACCAGAGGAACTTCAGACCTTCGCTTCAGGAATAATGCTTAATTAGTTGAAATGGCTTCTGTTGGAAAGTAATAGAATCAGTTGGAGAGCTAGTTCATTAAATAAAGGGTAATCAATAAATTAAAGGGTAATTAAGTATCTTATAATGACCACAACACATTCCAACACTTTTAAAATAAAAATATGCTTGTGAAAGTATATTTATTTTTATAGGGCAAACCAATACAAATTCTGAAAATAATCAAAATGTATCAAGTGTGGAAGATGAAAAACAGCTTGTTCTTTTTGCACATATTAGCAAATCTAGAAAAAATATTTCAAATGCTATAGGGCAGAGTTCCAAAGAATTACAAAGCTCCTTCCTCCTGTAAGAATAGTTTCTGCCTAATGATAGAGGTCCAAAAATTCTAGTTTCAATCTCACTTTCACTGCATTTCCTCATGGGAAATCCATGTGTATTCTGCTTTCTGTCCTGAATAGTTCAGTTTCTTTGTAGTTTTGTTGTTGATGATGATAAGCACATCAGTAGAGGAGCAGTACCAAAGGCTCTGTTGTAGAGAGGATTCATTCATGTATCAGAGCAGTTGTGCCAGACACTTTGAATGAAGAATTTCTTTCCGTCAGCTAGATTAACCTTATTGTGGAGTTTTCCTTCATGGAGGAAACCAATTTCTACACGAGGTTATAGGCCATGGTCTGTAAAATCTGCGTCTTCCATGTATTTCACATGGGAGAACGGAAAGATAAATAGTCCCAGGTTATGTGTTTGGGTTTTTTTTTCCTCACATAAGTACTTTTGTTTAATACAGTTAAAATTGCTTGCATATATCTATTCAAAATGAGAAGGAAAGAACAGTATTCTGTGGTGGTTGGGGTGGTGGAATCCAGCCTAATACTGATGGTTTTTTCTTTCCTTCTCTCTTTGTCTTTTCCTGCTACCATCCTTCAATCAATATTTGACCATGCAGGCTTTAAATGCAAGTTTACCAGTACCTGATGTTAGTGAAGACAGTGTGAAGCATGATGCCTCACCCCAGGAGCCACTGCAGCTGGAAGCTGTTACAGCATCTAAGGAACTGGATGGGCAGCAGTCAGAGGTGGCTTCACCGTGCCAGGAGCCGCCCAGAGAGGCAGCAGAGTCTGCCGGAACCAACGGTGAGTGAAAACGCGTGCTCAGCGGGCATATCCTAGAGGCCTGCCTGCTAAATGGGGTGACAAGTAGAAATGGGGCTCAGCTAGCTGTCTGCTGCTGCTGAACAGGTAGTACTCGAGTGATCTGTTGTTGCTCAGGTGCTTCTAGGGCCGTTTTATGGGAGATATTTTCTCTGTAGGAGAGAGTTCAGTTGACAAATGGCTTGTGGAGTGAAGGTGTTGGTGTCAGTGGTGGAGATGCCCCTTGTTCCCCCTTAGGGGTCACTCTCAGCTCTGAGTGCCTCTGCTTGTCTGCTGCCCATCTCCTGACCACCCACCTGTTAGGAACAGCTCAGTTTCCACTTCTCCTGTTAGTTCCTGCTGCATAGGCCTGTATCCTCCTTCATAAGGCAGAAATCCTTTTATGCTAATTCATTAGTGATATTAAGAATAAATTATTTTGAGCTCATAGGGACAGGCTGCTAATCCTTTGGTTTTACCTTGATGAAAGTTCCCTTTCCTACAGTTTTTAATCGGATTTGCATTTGGACCACAAAACCTTTCCCATCATAGGCATCCCTGCGTGTTCTGTCTTGGGAACGTGTCCCTTGCCTTACTTCACAGTCAGAAACATGCTGTTCTTCCTCCTGTGTGATCTGGCAGCCCACCTTTCCTGCTCTCATCTGCCTCTTCTTGCTTCCCTCTGTTCCTGTTCACAGGCATGCCGTGAGAGATCTGCTTCAGCAGTCCTGCTGCATGCTGACTTTTTTTTTTGGCAGGATAGCAAGAGGGAGGGCTGGTTTTCAGTCAGAGAAGGCATTTAATGCTGGTGGTGGAGAGCAAGGAAGGGATGGGGACAGGGTAGATGAGGCACTATCTTCAGTGTCAGCTTGTAGAGTAGCTTAAGGCATATGTATAACCCTTGGTGTACTCTAGGGTTTGAATCCTGGTAAAAGCAATTCTTTGTCACATCTTTAGATTAATTGCCATTATGCTCTTATCCCAATAGAAGGCTACCATATTTTATCCCAAGCTTTTGTGTCTTTTTTTTATTTAAATTTTTTTTTAATCATACCAGTAGGGGCTTTTGACACTATAAAGATGAGATGCAACTTGTTTTACCTTTCATGAAACTCCACTTATCTAAAATTTTATTCTTAAGTATCAGGGATGGGGGGAGGATACTCTCTAAACAGTCATAAAGGAAGAGAAAATACCTGATGTTTGGAAGTAGTGTCAGTAGATTTCATGTTTGTATTCAGCTTCTGGATCAAGTAAAAGAAAAGACTGTTAAAAGGGCATGAGTTTCAACTTAATAGTCAAAGATTATAATTATTTTTGAATAATCCTAGGTTGTATTTTCAGTTGTACAGAAATCACATTCCTAGGATATGTAATGAAGAGCTGACATGTAACCACTTGCATGGCATGATGTGAACATACACAGCATTAGGAATTTGGATTTGAGCAGACTGCCTGAAAAAAACTTGGCTTTGTTTTGGGAATCATCTCTCCTGTGGTTGTGTGATATTTCTATTGTAATCCTGTCTTGTAAGACAAAATCTTGTAATTTTGTCATTGTTGTCAGTGGAGCCAAGTCTGCATGGTAGCATCATTTATGTGAAAGGGAAAAATAGTTCTGTGTGTTGGCTCTTGAAGTAAAAGATCTCCTAATGAAAGTGATGCAGCTAATAATGATAACTGAAAATGACATCATGTACAGAGACAAATTAAATTTGCCCAGTTGAGCACTGAAAAGAATTCTTCAAGTAAAGGTTATGTTCAGATGTTTGTTTGTGCCCACTGCTCTGGTCTACAGAGAGTCTGATCCACCTCACCTGTCCTTAGGTAGATCAATAAAGATGGAGAAGAGGTATCTCTTAGTTGCTTCATGCAGAGAAATCTTTGCACGTAGAAAAATGTTTGATTTTAGTGCTACACTTCATGTTCTCCACTTAATGTTCTCCACTCATTGTTTATTTTACCTTGCTTGCAAGTCTACACTCAGAAGTGAGGCATTGTGGCACCAAGCACTAAAACAACACAAGTGTTTGCCTGCAGTAAAGGAGTGTTTATGATTGAACGTTTTTTGGTTTGTTGGTTGGTTCTCATCATCATTATTTGAATCTTGCATTCAGAAGATCAGTTGAGGGATGACCTGAACTCATTAAAGTTGGCGCTATAAAATTAAATTTACCAGATATTCTGGTAAATGAGCTGGGAAGTTGTCTCTGACAGTCAGAGAGAGAACTTTGGAGATACTCAACATAATCAGTTGTAATCAAAATAGAAATACTGTCACTATAATAGGAGGACACCTGTATTAGATACTAAGCCTTTGCATTTTATTGCATCCCTTTTTTACTATCTATAGAAGCATTGAATTACTGTACAAGCATCTGGAGTAATCCATTTATGAAACTCTTGACAGCAGAAGTTGAGGCAATTTATAAGTAATTAAGTTGTAGATAATCCCAGTTAAAAAAACCCTCCAGACAAATGAAAACAAAACAAACCCAAACCAACCCCCTAGTAACAGGCAAAGGAGCAAATATTTCATTGTGGAAAAACAGAAGTGTTCTGTATGGTTTTGTTTATGAGGGACAAAATCCATGGGGCTTTTAAGCAGCATCTTTTGAGGTTGGGTGTGGACGCGTTGTGGGAAGCTGCATCGGGAAGGCATTACCACAGCGAGAGCTGAAGCGGGCGGCTGCTTCGAAAGCGGCAGCCGGCGCCTCTTCCTTGGGGGCAGAGGGAGATGAAGGCTCGAAGCGGCAGCTCCGAGACGGACCCTGAGAGGCACCGCGCTTGTGGCGGCCGGCGGTGGGAAGAGCCGGGCGGGCGGGGGGCGGGCCCGGGCGGGGCCCGGNAATGACGATGGCGGGTAAGGCGGTGTGGCGCTGCCGGGTGCCGGCACACGCGGTGTGCTCCCGGGGCTCGGTGGCGCCGGGGCTGTGCGGGCGGCAGCAGCATCCCGGGGCTGCGGCGGTGCGCCGCTGCCGGAGAGCCTCCGAGCCCCCGGGGTTACCGACTCTGGATTTCCTGGCTGGGCGTTAGGAGCTGAAAGGGCTGGCTTAAGGATTTTCATCTCTGTGAGAACCGCTTCCAAGCGAAGGTTGCGGAAACTTCAGGAAATGTCGTATCGCCTCAATTGGAGGGACGATGTGGTACCTGCGATACGAGGCTTTATGAATGTAAAGGTGCTAACTGGGTGTTTTTCCGCCGGACGGGGCTATGACCTGGTATCTGAAATTGGGGAATAGAAGGAAAAAGTAGTGACCGCACTGATGGTGCTATTTTACATCAATCAAGCAATAAGGCAGTAAAATACCTTAAGAACTAAACTTGGTGAAATTGGAGGAAATAGGGAAATTAGCATCGTTTATATGTTGTAAAAATATTTGAATGAGAGAAATGAAGCTGTTCCTGTCTTGCTGTTTTATCTTAACAAAGCAAAATTCAGAGGGGATTAGCACCATGGCAAGGGTGGGTGTGTATATGTGTGTGGGGGGCAGCGGGACCCCAGCCTGCAGTACCAAAAACTCGATGCTGTGTGCGCTGAACTCCACACATCTTACTTAAGGAATTAGCACACAAGCCACTGAGGCTGTGCTAATACCGTCAACTAATTTGGCTTTCTGAAAAGATGAATTTTGGCGGAGCAAAGAATTAAAAGAAATCTCACTGCTGGGTTTGCACAAATTCACATCTTTCTCTGGGAGTCATAGTGCTATTATGAAGTTTAAATAAACAAACCTCGGGTTTTTGGTTTTTTGGGGGGTTTTTTGGTTGGTTTTTTTTGGTTTTTCCCCCTGAAGATAGCTAATTTGCATCGGAATTTCTCTGATTGGTGATGTATGGCTCTAGCTATCTAGGAAATCTTTATTTCATTGTATTAATAATGACTCTCTTTTATATTGTTTGCTAGAGCCAGTGAATGAATTCAACAAATAGGGAGAGTTTATTCATGCAAAATACTTCAACTTTACAATACAAATCGACAACAAAGCCTGTAAAAGTGAGGCTCCATTTGGAGCGGGCCCTGGGGAGGGACTGTACGTGATTTGAATCAGTGAGTAGTGAAGGAGATATCCTACTGCTGTTTACAATGGGGTTTTCATTAAACTCGATGTTTAATGAGCTTATCACATGCTGAGTCTTTTTCCTCAAGAGTTCTCTATGTTTTTTATTTCCTTTTATTGTTAGCAATTAAAGGTTAAACTGTTTTTCAAACGCAATATCTTTATAGGTTTGCACAGTTTTGATCGTTTGAGGTTTTCCTTATTTAATAATTCCTGTGGAAGAACCTTGGATTTTCACTGCAGCACAGCTGCTTCTATAATGCGTTTTTGCAAGAACTTAATTTAGCTTGTAATATGTGTTACCATTTCTTGGAAGGGACAGAGTAGCTCTGCTTATTGGTATGAAGGAGTGTATTAAGCTGTCATATGTCTAATTAGTGCAGATGCAGCTTCTTCTCCTTTGTGGTGAGTTTGTGATGTTTACATTAGTCTTTATGTGGTCGTTTTGATAAAGAAAAAATTTCAGTCTGTTTTTCATTGTTCATTAATCATTAGGGATTCTCAAAAATGTCACAGCGTCTGCTGGCCTGTATTGCTTATCCCATCCTTGTTGCTAATGGAACCATGAATTTTTTTTCCCCTCTAATACCCAAGTGCTAGAGTTGCATCTCTCTTACACTTGGTGAATGAATTTTAGTATAAGAAGCAGAACCTGGCCACTGAATGTGAGATGTGGACAGCATGTCTAACCATGAAATTTCATAAATATTTGTAGCATGCTGGTTTGGTTCCCAAACAGAACAGCTGTGCTGGTCTGAGAGCAGTTTATTATTGTGAACATATTTAATGAAGAATATTTAACTATAGCAGCTATATCCAGACCATAGCTGATGACCCTTCTGGCTTTAAAAGTCTTCTGTTTGTTTTTGAAGAAGAACTATACGGTTTTCTGATTTTCAGGGCTGTTTCTTGAAACACTGAAATGAAAAAAGAAATATCTTAATCTTGAATAAATGAAATATATAACTTTTCCTGTTGGAACTTCAGAAGCTAGGCTCAGAACTGGAATTTGAGGAGCTCTGGATTGGAGCAGACAAGTACAGCTAAATCAAAATCTTCTAAAAATAAAGATTTTTTTTTTTTTGAGGAATGTTAGAATGTTACAGCATCACAGCGGAAATGATTGTTTGGGTTTTTTTGTGTGTAATTTTTGTTTGCTTGTTTGGGTTTTGTTTGGTTTTTTGTTTCGTTTGTTTCTTTTTTCAATTACTTTTCTATGAAGTAGTTTTCTGGGGATGCTGCGTTTGCTTTCTAAAGGAGCTCTAAGCCATGAAAAATAATAGATATTTTGCGGCATGTTCCTTTTCTTCTGTTTTTAAAAATGAACACAAAAGTATGTGAGATTTTTAAACCTAACTCTTCAGTTGCCACCTAAGTACCAGAGAGCTGAAGACTAAATAGTTCTTGTTTCAAAAGCTTTGAATTAAGAGCGTGGTTGAAAAGCTCATGAATTACATGGATGCACGGTGAGATTTAGCATGCAAAAATCTCTGCAAATCCGCCCTCATTATTTAATTAATCTGAAAGAACTTGCTCCCTGCAATGAACATGGCAAGTCAGTCCTGAGAAAATTGAGTGAATAGAAGGGAGAAGGACATAGTTATGTGCTTTCTATGGAAGAATTGTTTGTACATTGAAGTGGAAATAAATATAGTGTGTAGCAGGCAAGGGAAGGAAGAATTTGTTGAAAATACATTGTTAAGAAGCAGCAATGTCACAGTTGTAGTTCAAAAGAAATTAAATTGTTAGAAGCATAACACAATCATATTTCTGTGTTATTTTGTTACTATGAAGTGAGTAGTGTGTTTAATATATTAAACCCAACCTTCTGAAACTTGTGATTAAAAGAATCAGAATTTGTGGTATAATGTCCAGTTTGTACACTCTGCAGTGGAAACGTAAAAGCACAGATTGATTTTCTTTTTTTTTTTTTTAATTAAATGCTAAAGTTTCAATTTCACAAGTAATTCCAAACAGCTACTTTTTTCTAAATAAATCTTTTCAGGGTAGGTTTTTCATAGATATTGTAATTTCAAGCTGTGTTTTGTTTTTTAATTACTTGTATCAATTTTTATCCTTTCTTTATATTGTTATTAATGTTTCTAATGATAATTAGAGAAATTGTGTAGTTAAGAGAAAACTGCACAATTGACAAATATAAGCCTAGTTCAGATTTTTTTTAACTGCCTTCTGATTGTGTCATATGAGTTTTAGAGCAGTAGCTGGTGGTTTGTTGTTTGTGGGTTTTTTTTTTCTTTTACAAGTTATATTTGTAGCAGATTTAGACACAACGGAGGCAAATGATTGTAAGATACACCTGGTGGCCGCAGCTTCTGCTCATGCGAACCTAGTGAGAGAGAGCTGTGTATGTGACCAAAAGCACGATTTGGCCCTAAACCCTGAATAAAGGAAAGCAGCACAAAGTCCTCTGGAGCCTTGCAGTGGCCAGAGGAGTTTGCGAGGTGGGCGCTGGGTGTGTGTCACATCCATCTGAGAGATGGAGAATGTAGGGAATTCATGGAAAAAATCCAGCGCCGTGCTGCAAATCTCTTAGGGGGAAAAGTCAACCAACTCCAGATGTTGACATGGTTGACTTGGAGCACATGAAGTGCTGTGGATTTAACTCTTGCAGTCAGAGTGCTTTTTTTTAACTCTTTGGCAGCTACCAGGGGAGAAACACGTTTTCACTTCTGGAGAGAAATGAGAACTGGGAGTTAAGTTGCATTGCTGACAGTGGCTGTCAGTCTACAAAAAGAAGAGCCTAATTATTCAGTTTATTTTTTACAGGATGAGACAGGAATTCAGTCATTCTGAAAATACTAATTCTCCAACAACTGATCAGTATGCTCCTGATTAAATAGAAATAAATTCTTACAATGGACTAAGTACCTATTAAGTAGTGAAATCAAGCACCTTTGAGTCTTCAAGACTGTCAGTTTTGAAAGTTTCTTTCAGAATAAAGCTTGCAGTTATTAAAACATGAGCAGCACCTTGATTCAATTAAAAATATTTGAAAGGTCAACTGGTGTGTAAGCAGTTAAAATAGAATTTCAGTGTTGGTCCTTAGCCACAGTGGATTTAAACAGCAAAGTGTATCAATTTTATGATATCATCCCTGATCTTTATCACCTCCTCTAGGTATATTTTTGTAGTGTTCTATTCCTTGGCTCGCACAGTGCTGGTAAAGTACAGCCCTGCTCAGGAGAGACCTAAGGAAATGTTATTCATATCAGTATTTTACTGTATTTGTTTTGTTTTGGTTTTTTTGTGGTAGCTGTTTAGATGAGCCTGTCTGGTGTTTCTTAAAGGTGCTTTCAAAACCACTGAATTAATTCAGAAAGTGCTGGTTGTCTTGCCAGAATACCTGTGGTAGTGACATGCTACAGAGCTCTGAGCAGCAAAGCCTTGTGTAAGTAACTCCCAAACCTTTCTGCCTTTCTGCATTCAGAATTGCACTGACAGTGTTTGGGCACTGAAGTGTCATTAATAAAAACATCACTGTAGAATCCAACTGCTAAATATAAAGTTCTGGGTGTATACATTGTGAAGGTACAGCTTGGCTATTCGTGGCACTGGAGCTTTGTCACACAGCAGTGGCAGACTCCTGGCACCATGCAGGCAAAGTTCCTGAAAATTTCCTCTTTCCTCAAATGCTGAGGAAGGGCATCAGAAATTCAGTTTTAAATAATCTTCCAAGGTTCTAAAATGGTAAAGGAGGAGACAAAGTAGAGACTGGGTGCAGCAGCAGCAGGTCACTTAACAGCTGACAGGGGAATGTTACCTTGGGGATGAAATACCTTCTGGACAGAATAAATCCTTTGGTGGAATTGAAGGGGTAGTGCTTGGGCTAGGTCTGTAAGTCTGTAATCTGTGCACCATGAGGGAGAGGTGGAAGTGTGATGTGTTGTAGCACAGCTGTGACTTTTCAGACTGGTACTAATAAGTGTGTGTTCAGTCAGTCAATATTTCTGTTAGTTTTTCCTTTTGCGCCGTGTTTAGTGAAGTATTGCAAGGTAACGTGTCTGCTGGATGCACTCACAAGGAAGACCTAATTACTGTCAGCTTGATTTAACAGTTTTGAAAGCTTATCACTGCCTCTAAACTCTGTGTTCTCTATTTTTATGATTGCATTTGCTATTTTAATGCCTACTCATACCTGCAGATTTTGTAATAGTCACAGCTTTTTTTCACCTGTGAAATATTTTACAGAGACACGGTCTTTATCATAGGATGTTATAAACATATCCTTTTTTAAACAGAATAAGCAAAAACCCTTTGAATGCTTATCTTAAATATGAAGAGACACCTTTATATACAGGTTTTACATCTTATCTCTCTTTGGAAATGGAATGCCTCATTTATTCATATTCTTTATCATTCCACTCTTACAGTAATCCCATTTATCTGTAATACCTGAAACTCATCTTAAACACTGAATTTACGCTAAACACTTGTGCTGGTTTGGAAAATTTAGAAGGAAACTTCCAAAGGGATGTTCCCTTAGGGGAATTAGGAAAAAAATTAGGAGTAAATAAAAAAAGAAATGTCACCTTTTTGCAATTTTTTTGAAACCTCAGGATTTTCAATGATGAAGGGCATGCATTCCCAGGGAGTGTTTGCAAGAGGAAAGGTGAACCCATA
The DNA here is from genome assembly GCA_013400175.1 of Phainopepla nitens. Taxonomy (NCBI): domain Eukaryota; kingdom Metazoa; phylum Chordata; class Aves; order Passeriformes; family Bombycillidae; genus Phainopepla; species Phainopepla nitens. The sequence goes on from VXBQ01010805.1 coordinate 431,319, forward strand.
GAAATCTATCTTGGCAGTCCCAAGTGCCTCCTGACTTCTCCACTCCCTTCTGCCTTCCTGCACTTCTGGTCTTTCCCACTTAGACCCAGTATTCCCCACTTCTCTCAGCCCTGTATTTCAGTCTGCCTTTTCCTAACTAATGTCAGATGGAGATTTTCATGTGTCTAAGAGTAAGCACATTGACATTAGTGCAGGGCTGGGACAAACAGAAAGACTCTACAGACCTTGTTTCCGGCAGAGATGCTAAGAGGCCTGGCTCATGAACAAATTTGTATTAAATGATCAGCATTTAGCTTCTTAGTTGGTTAAGCCAAAAGGATAATTTTTAGTGCAAACAAGCTTCAGAATATGTTAAAGTACCTGTTACTAAATAATTATAAAATATGTGTAGTTTTGAAGATAGTCTCTGAAGACGTGCCTCTAACTTTGTGAATTCCCGCTAAGCCTTTGACAGTTTTCTGTTAAATTACATAACTTTGTGGAAATGAAAAGGACTTTTTTTCCAGACCTAGGAATAAATGAACACAGACACAAAAGTTGTTCCTTGACTTTATCTTTGTATAGTCTCAACAAACAGCTAAATAAACACAATGTAATATTTGATCGATGAGACTTATTTTGCTTGTGGATTGTTCTGGTGTTTGCAAGATATAATGTATAAGAAGTGTATTACCAATGGACTAAAAATTCTGGCTTCTTCTTCAAAATGTCTCTTTTGTCTTACCCTTCTCCCTCACAAATGGCTCAATTCAAACATCTCTGGTCTGAAATGTTTGGGGAGTTAGAATGTTAGCAGAGGTCAGGCTTTTAACTGAATTAGTAGTTAATTGAGGTAAATATTAAACTCTTAAATAAAGGAAAATGAGAAATCTTTGCTTATGTTGACTTAGAAGCAACAGCCGGTAGGCTGCTGATAGTGAAACATAACTTGCCCTCTACATAGCAGTTAGAAGCCAGTATTCTTGTAGGTTTTGTTTTACTTATTGTGTAGTTAGTTCCAGCCTTACTTGGACTGCATTGTCTGTGTGCTTCTGAAGATGCAGCCCTTACTCAAGGGGGAACCAGTCAAGAAGCTGTGAGGGACCTCTGGAGATGAGGTGTTCCAGCAAAGCAGTGCCAGCTGTGGAGTCAGAGACAACTTCAAGGTGCTTCAAATAAAAGCCACATCACTTCGGGAAGTTGATGATCACACGCTTTGTAAAGCTGTCTCCTCCTGCCTCTGGATGTTGCAGTAGCGCATGTCCAGCTTAAAAGAAACGGACCGTACCTTCTTCTAGGGTGTTGCTGTTCAACATTGAATATTTTAAAATAATTTTGTTTTTTTCATCTTGGCACTCTTAACAGGTTTGGTCAGACAGAAGAGTGTGTTCCTTTGTGTCGTTGCACTTTCAACTGTTGCACAAAATCTAGGGTCAAGAACAATATCAAACTGAAATCCTGGCAGCGTCCAAGCCCAAGAAGCTTTTGGTGTCTTGAATATGCCATAGGTTTAATTTACATGTCAGTCTCTGAACTTGAGTTGGCTGGAGGAGCAATAATACTTAAATTATCCCAGCAAGACTGAGAGGAGGGTTGCCTGAAGGAAAAGTGCAAACTGTCCTCAAAGAAAATGCAGACAGATGTGAGCAATGGAGGATTTTACCTTCTTGCATTGTAACAACCTCATTCATTTTAAACAACGTGGAATTGCTGTAGATGGTGATGCTACGTGTGTATTGCATACATACATACATATACTGCATGGGAGAATTCCAAAGATTCATGATCTTCAAAGCATTATATTGCTGCATAACTGTTTTATAGGCTTTACAAGTTTTCAGAAAAACAGGTAATTTCTGATGGGCATTTTCACATCTTACTATTCTTTTGGAACAGAGCTGTAAAATTTGGTTTTTTGTCATCACTTTAGGTCAACAGGCTTTTTTAAAATATTGCTTTGTTTTGTTTGTTTGCAGGTTTTTTTTGTTGGGTTCCCTCAGATGTGTCTGTCTGCATTGAAATGTTTATTGAGCTTTGCTTCAAGAATAATTGCATCTATTATTCTGTATAGTCTGTGATAGAAATATTTTTTTCTAACTTAAGTTTGCCTTAAAGTAAAAAAAAAAGAACCAAACAAACCACATAGAAAGAACTGCAAAATCAGGGTGTAGAATAAGAGAATATAAGCTTGAAAAGTGCATTTGCAAATAAACTCCGGAAGGAATTGTACGATGATACAAAGAAGAAAAATAATTATAGTGATGATAGAACAAAAACTAATTCTTAAAAATGTTCTAGTAGCATATAGAAAAGGTACACAGGTAATAATATAACAAGTATGTTTATGAAAATTGGTAATAATGAAAACATACATAAAAGTATAATATAACGTTAAATTTAGAAGGAAATTAACTGGGGTTTTGTTGTCGTTTAAACAGTTGGACAGACAGAACATTCCAGTGTAACTTTGAAGGAAGACACTGAAACTGTGGAGACAAATCCACCTGACTCGGGCACCAAGGATGGTGTCGATGCTGAGAAGGAGGATGCTCATTCAATTAAGCAGTTGCCAGCTTTGGAAGAAGTTGCAGAAGACCAGATGGCAGAGCCACAGTCTTATGATCTGGGTTTTAAAAAGGTTTTTAAATTTGTTGGGTTCAGATTCACAGTGAAGAAGGAAAAGACGGGAAAATCAGAACCAGTTCAGCTGCTTACTGTAAAAAAGGAAACACAGGTCCCTGAAGGAGCTGATGACCAAAAAGAAGTAGACTCAGAAGAAACAGCAGTGCCTGAGGATGTAATCTCTGCAGAAGACAATACCAAAGATACACCAAAAAATGAAAAAACAGAAGATGAGTCTCCTAAAATACCAGAAACAAATGAGATTTGTTCTCAGACAGCTGCCTTAGCCACTGAAACTGCATCACCATTAAGAAAACTTTTTACTCAAGGATGGACTGGATTTAGAAAAAAGAAGAGTTTTAGGAAGCCTAAGGAAGATGAACAACAGTCTCCCGTGAAGGAAGAGGAGAAAGAAAAAGAGGGGACAACCTTAACAACTGAAATCAGCGAAAAGGAGGAGAAACCTGAGTCTGAGAGGCAGGAAGAAGAGAGGAATGTGACAGCAGTAACTACTGAAGCGCATGAAAAGGAGGAAGCTGTAGGTGAAATACAGGAGTCAGAAAAGACTCTGGCAGCCATAGGAGTAGAAGAAAGTGAAAAGAAAGAGGTAGTCAAGCATGAGCAGGGACAAAAGGAGGACCCGGTGGCAGCAGCTGTAAAAGAAAGTCCAGAGGGAAGAAAAGATGAAAATGATCAAGAAAGGAAACTGGTGGAAGTCTCAGAAGATCTTGGTAAAGAGGAAGAAAAAACTGAAGGAGAGAAAGATGGTGAGGTGACAGAGAAACCACTAAAAACAAAGTCAGTGGTGCCTCTTGTCACTGACAGTGTGAATGAAGAATTGAAAACATCCTCAGAAGTCCTACCTGTGGGAGAAAAACTGGAGTCAACAGAGAAGTGTGAAATAGATGACAGAGCTGAAATAGCCTCTGAAGAGACATTTGAAACTGGATCTGTGGCATTGGAAATTTCTAGTGATCAACTTAAAAAATCTGAAGGAAGAGAAGGAAGTAAACTTGCTCTACTTCGGAAAGGGACATCAGATGAAAAAACAGAGGAAGCAGAATTGAAAATGTCACCCACAGCAGAAGATGTTGCACAGGGAGAAGCTCTGCATAGAACCACAGAGAAGAAAGAAAGCGAAGAACAGGAAACAAAGTCAACTCCGAGTGCTCCTGAATCTAAGTCCTTTTCTACTTCTGAACATTCAGTTGACACAGAGGATAATCAACAGTCAGTCAAACCCACTGATGAAGGACTACAGGGAAAACCTGTCACAGATACGACTGATACTGTCAAACCAGATGAAACCACCGTGGAAGTAACTTCTGAAGAGGCAGCTGGAAAGAGGCCTCCCGAAGGTATCACAAATGAAGCAGAACTCCTGTCTTCTCAAGAAAAGACAAAACTACAAGGCAGCCCTTTAAAGAAACTTTTCACTGGTACTGGGTTGAAAAAATTGTCTGGAAAGAAGCAAAAAGGTAAAAGAGAAGAATCTAAGTTAGGGGAACAGGGTGAACCAATTCAGCACTTATCAGATTCCCCAGATAGCCCAGAGGAACAAAAGGGGGAGAGTTCTGCTTCTTCTCCTGAGGAGATGAATGAAATTCCCACTTTGGAAAAATCTGCAGATGGAATGCAGGTCACTGGAAGTGAAGATGCCACAATTCCAGATGTGGAGCGAAAAAGAGAAACTGTTACACCTTGGACATCGTTTAAAAAGATGGTGACTCCCAGGAAACGTGTCAGAAGGCCTTCTGAAAGTGATAAAGAAGATGAGACCGATAAGACAAAGAGTGTTGCAGTATCTGCAACTGAAAATGTTGTTGATGAAAACCAGGGAGAAATAAAAGAAAACGGGATTGACCAGAAACCAGAGAAAATTACAGAAGAGCCCAAAAGAAAAGTTGACACCTCTGTGTCCTGGGAAACTTTTATATGTGTAGGTTCTTCAAAGAAAAGAGCCAGGAAATCATCATCATCTGATGAAGAAAGCCAAAAAGTAGAAGAGTCTGGACAGAGCAAAGAAACAGCAACGGATGCAGTTCTTACTAGCTCTCAGGAGAGTGATCAAGGACAAGGGAATTCTTCCCCAGAACAAGCTGGAAGCCCATCTGAAAGTGAAGGTATTTCAACATGGGAATCATTTAAAAGGTTAGTTACTCCAAGAAGGAGATCCAAAACCAGAATGGAAGAAAGAACTGAAGACTCTGTTGTGGGATCTAGCCTGGAGCATTCAACATCAGATGGTGAGCCTGGAAAAGATGAATCGTGGGTTCCATTTAGAAAACTGATGCCTGGGCGTAGGAAGAAAAAGTCAGATGCAAAGCCAGAACCAGCTCATCTTAAACAAGCAAGAGAAGACATGGCAGAAACAGCTGAAGAAGATTCTGATATTCCAGCTGTTGTTCCTTTGTCTGAATATGAAGCTGCAGAGCAGGAGAAAATGGAAGCCCAACGAGCAAAAGATGCCGAAGCGTTGAGAGAACGAAGCTCAGAGGAAGAGAGAGCAGAAGGGGTGGAGCAAGGATCTGAAGGGATGGTACATGCAGTTGCTGTTACCGTTGTGGGAGAAGAAAGGGCGGTGTCCAGCATTGAGGAAAGGTCACCATCGTGGATATCTGCTGCTCTGACAGAGTGCATTGAGCAGGCAAGAGAAGAGGAAGAGAAAGAAACTCTGAAAACAGCTGAACCGGGTGTTACTGTGGAGGATGCAGTGGTAGCTGCTGAGACAGTGCCAGAGACTAGAAAGGATGTAAGTGATGACACCACAGCAAGTGAGCTGGAGCTAACCTCCGAAGCAGTGACTGCTCTGGAGACAGCAGAAGCTTCCTGTGCTGAAGAAACAATGGAAGTGTCCCTTGCCGAGGAGACAACTGAGATGGTTTCTGCTGTTTCACAGTTGTTAGAAACCCCAGATACTACAGAGGAAGCTACACCAGTTCAAGAAGTGGAGGCCACTGAACAAAATTTGAAAGAATTGGACAAACAGACGCAAAAAGTTCTTCATGAAGTTGCTGAAAGAGTAAAGTCAGATATGACACAGCTGGTTAGTGGAAGAACTGTGACAGAAACTACAATTACAACAGTACAGGGACTTGAGTCAGAAGTGAAAGGTGATGCTAAAGATGGGAACATTGTAGGCCAGGAAACTGTTCTGCTTGAACAGTCCTTGGAAAAAGAACACAAAGAGGATGGCCCCCAGCACCAGCAAAGTGCAGGGAGCATTCAGGGCCAAAACAGAGTTGAAGAGAGTGTTTTGCCTAAAGGTTCAGAGAAAAGTGAAATATCTTCTGTGATGGAAGAAAGCACAGAAGGACATCAAGGATATGTAGACCATAAAGAAGTAAATGAAATGCAGAGGACAACAGAGGAAACTTCATCACATGACAAAGAGTTTCACAGCATCGAAGCCATGACTCCCAAGGAAGAGCTGTTTGCAAAGCAGGAGCCTTCAGAGCAAGAGAAACCGCCTGTGACAGAGGTGACACAGGATGAGACAAGAGATGAATGTGCTCCAGAAGGAAAGTCTGCAGTAAGTATTGCATATAACACAAAGGTTGATTTGTAAAAGAAAAAATCAGCAAGTGTTAGAAACTATACCTTGTTTAGAACCAGGTTGTGGGTATATTACTGTCAAGGACCTTCCTTGTGAAGCATGAGACAACTGAAGTTCATTTCCAGTGAGAGAGACACAGATGTCTAGAAGCAGCAGGTGTGCAGGGTGAAGCTTGTGTGCAGGGTGGGGTGGATGTAATGCCTGCAGAAATGGAGTGGGAGATGGTGTGCATGGATGCAGAGGTACTGATTGATTGCCGTTGAAATGATTACCATTAGGGCTCCTGCACTGCTCAAAGTAATTGCAGATGATACGTGAACACCTGAGATACAGATGGGATCCATGTGACACCATACACAGTGGATGATATCTTCAGTTCTAGGCAGAGAATCAGGTGAAGCTGAGGTACCTCTGCAAAGGGAGGACATGAAAACAACACCACTAGCTCCAGCTTTAAATGCCGTAGTTACTGTGGCTGGCACATTGCTGCCTTCTTCCCTACCCCCTCATCTTCTGGCTTAGTCTTTGTTTCAAGTGCTGCCAGCTGTCCCGTCCTTTAATTTTAAGGCTGTTTAATGAGCTGCATGTCCTCAGGAACAACACAAGCTGGGATCTTGGTGAGCTTCTAATCCCTGTGTCATCACCTTGTGCTCTTCCCATAACTCCCATCCTTCTGGGTGTTGTAGTTTTTCACCCAGAACGTTGCTGCTCACTCCCTGTTTGTACCCTTTTTCACAGATCTGTTGCAATTCTCCACAGGTTCAGGATAAGACAGAGGATGAAACCTCCTCCTTGAGGCTTACAGCTGAAGAGCCTGTGCAGCTTGAAGGAGAGGACGGAACGCTCACTGTGGGATCAGAGTGTGCAGAAGCTGTTGCCACTGTGGTCCCTGCTAAAACTGAAAACCAGGATGGAATTCCTGACTCAGAAGAGCAAGTTTGTACTAAAGGAGGTCCTAGCAGGACACCTGCCCTGAGAGAGGAAGATGATGCTGTGCTCAATGGAGTAAAAAGCACAGAAGTCACTGTTCCTGAGGTTCTACTGCAGCACAAGGGAAGAACCTCTGCCCTTCCTTCAGAAACCGTTGGCTCAGAAGCAGCTGCAGATGATGAGCAGCGTGTGAGAGATGGGTCTGACAGGGATATTGCAGCAAAAGATTCTGTGTCCATCCTAGAGCCACAATGCAGAGACAAACCAACTGAAATCGCCTCCAAGAGTGACGAAACCAGAGGTGGCAAAATGGAAGGTGCTGTGCACAAATCTGAAACACAGCTGGAGAACATTTTGATTGTTGCTGAGGCTCCTGTGCAGATTGAAGTGGATGGGGCATCTAATTTAGCATCAGCATGCCCAGAGATTGTTGAAAATGGAAGTGCTGTTACCACTGATGTAAGTCCTAAGAAATGTGAAACACCCAGCAGCTTGGCTGGAGAAGAGACTGTAGGAAAAGGACAAGAACTTGTAGAAACCTTGAACTGTCAAGGCTTCCAAAAAGAAGATAAGAAGAATGAGCAATTGCTGGAAGGAGCCAAAGAGGTATTTGAATATGGAAAACAGGAAGCTGTGAGCTGTGATGAATCTGTAACTGCTGTCCAGCAAGAGGAAGGCTCTGACTCAGCCCTTCCACAGGCTGAAAGTGTAGGAGCTCTGAAAACATCCGTGGCTCCAGCAGCTGCAGCAGGTGGAGAGCATGTCGTGGCAGAAACTGCAACGGGCACAGACACGACAGCCAAAACTGTACAGCCCTTGGCAAGCACACCAGAGCCAATGGCTTTTGAGGAGGTCCCAGTTTCTAATATTGACCATTCAGGCTGTGGGACTGCAGAGCTTGGTAGTGTGGAGGCAACCAAGCCTAGAGTGGCTTGTGCTTCCATGAATGGAGTACCAGAGGAGCAAGAGCAGCCCCAGAGCGCAGGGCAAGCCGAACACGATGGTATTACTTCCAGTCACAGTCTGTCTCCCAGCCACCCGGAATTTCAGAAGCATGTTGTTCAGTCTGTGATCATAGAGTCCCAGAGTACAAAAATTGTGTTGAATGCCATCCAGTCAGCTGTTCACAAACTTTCAGAAACTGAAGAGTCGGCTGTCCTTGAGTCAGAGCAGAGCATTAAGTCCACAGGGAAAAGCCCATCAGATACAATTGTACCTGAACTTCTGGGAAGTATGCAGGTAGATCAACAGTTTCCAGTAAAAGAGGAAGAGATAGGAAGTAAAGAACAAAAGCTCAAACAATCAGGAGTAGTGAAAACTGCTACCTTAACTGAGTCTGCAGAAATTCATGCAACTGTAGAAAAAACAAAAGGCATGCCTTTAACTTCTGAGGTGCTGAAAGATGGACAAAGTGAAAATTCTTTAACAGTCATGACAAGCCCTGAAGACATTTCAAGGGGAAGTGTGAGACTTCAGAAATCAACCCTCGAACAAAGTACTTCAGAAGATTCAACCAAAGACACCCTAGATGTACACACACCAAAATTAAGGGAAAAAGAGCTTGGGTACATTATGGAAATCTCAGACCAACATACAGGACAGCAAACACGCAGAGAAAGTGAAGAACAACCAAATCACCCACCAGTGGAAGATGGGAAAACACAAATGTGGGAGGATGACAGTTGTCAAGAAGAAACATCTTGTGATAGACAAAGTCAGAACTCGGTGGCTCTGACGCCTTGAATGTAAGTAGCATTTTTTGCCACTAATTTATTTCTTTTTTTAAGGTAATTGTGAGGATCTCCAGACTGTTCTCTCTAATGTGGTGTACTGGTTTGTTTTGTTTTTAATTATTTTGTTGAAGAGCTGCCCATACTTCAGTGGCCTTGGACTTGGCCTATATTTTGGTGTAGTATTTCTGGGAGGTAGTAAATGTATTTTCCAGTTTTCTTAGGTAGGAACTCACATGACACATGAAATGTATGCAATTTAATATGCAAACACACTGTCTAACAAAGCTCTTTTTAAAATCCTAAACAATGTGAGAATTGCTGGAGTGCCTCACATACAGAGCTTTTTGCACTTCAGAGGAATTTGAATCAGAAATAACAAGTATGCTCTCTCCCTAGGATATATACTGCACTTGCTTCACTAAGTCATAAGACCTTTATCTCTGAGAACTGCTTGGGAAAATAACATAATCTTGAGAGAGTAAGTTGTCATTACTAAAGCTTTTTTACTGTCGTCTTTCTTTCAGATGTGCTAAGCATCCATGTGGCATTTGGAGAGATGCCAGTCCTAGAGAACAACTGACAATCCTGCCACAGAACCAGGAGCTTTATTCACTACCCTTTATTCTTGGATGTTAACATCTGTTCTTCTGAAGACCTCGCCTTGCCATTTTTGTTATAGAAACAATGGCTTTAATACTGGCTGTATCCATACCTGTGTTCCATTTGAAGGTTACTTGTCTCTGCCCAAAATAATTCATTAAGACTGGAGATGCACCACTGAGTGACTGGGCAGACCACTAGAATGTTTGCCATGGTTATTACTGTCCCTTCATTTAATGTGTATCCTGTCTGTCCAATATCCTTGAATCCCTTCACTTGTCCCTGAGTCTCCCTTACCCCTCACATCTTTCCTAGCTGCCTTGATCTGACCTGTGAGTGGCAGTAGGTGCTGCTCAGCTTGTGTGTGAGGGGGACGAGGAGGGCTGATGGATGAGGACACATGAGACTTCTGGATGCGTCTGTCAAACAGCAGGAACTGGATCACGCACAAATTGTTGAGCAAGGTGCTCAGGTTTGCTGCCTTTCAGTCCCATTCAGGTATCTCTGTCCATCTTTCAGTTGTATTTGTGTAGGCCTGATTTAGTCAGAAATTTTTTCTATGGTGTAGCTTAAAAGGAGATGGAAAATACCCTTCCTCTGTTGTCAGACTTCAGGTCTCAGGACTGGACTGTAATGTATTGAATATTTATATGTATGTCTTAAACCCAGTTCTGATTTTAATGTAGAGCAATGATACTTCTGGACTGTTTAGGCATTCCCTTAAATGAATATTGTAGAGTAGCCTGGAGAGGAAATCGATACTATTGGAGCAGAAATTGATAACATGTAGTTTCCTATTTATTGTTCCAGATTTTTCCCCTGTAAAATCTCAAAAAAGTTTGGCTGTCTTGCTTTGAATATTTATATGTATATCCTAAACCCAGTTCTGATTTTAATGTAGAACTATGATATTTGTAATGACAAAAGGAGAGCCCTGACCTGACCCACTGCCCACTTCTACTTGCAGCCCTCCCCGGTTTCTGAGAACCCTCCAGACACCACTGTTTCAGTGTCACCTTGTTCCTGTGCCACTGCCTTTGTATCTTGCCCTCTCATTCCAAGCTCTGCTAATTTCTGTTCCCTGTCCCATCCAGCCCGAAGCTTTTCCTTGTCCTGGTGTCTGATATCTTCCTGCATACACACTTCCTCCTTTCCCAAGCCCTAGCTGAACTGTTTTCCCGCTACACCATTTTCTGAAATTCTCCCCACTCCTGACACTTCTCTGTCTTTTCTGAGGCAGGAGTAGGAAAGAATTAATAAAAGGACTTAGTAATGAGTTCTGCCTTGAATTGCAAAAAGCTGATGAGATCTTTGGGGTAGTGAGGTCTTAAAAAGCTTCATGAAAGGTGGATTGGACTGACAACAGCTGAGGCCAGAATGGGCAGGGTGATACAAAGAAAGTTAGAAGCCCCTAGACTGAGAGTCCTGGGATGTCTGTCCCCCACAGGAATTGGTCCTCTCCTTCGTTGTTTACATTAAAATCGAACAAGGGGTACAAGTCAGTACTTGCAGCTCTGATTTCCAAAGTGAAGGTTACAGATCACACGTTGTGAAACCAATGCCCATCAAGTTGGACAATAGCTCACTCTCATACCTGTATAGTAATTTATTTTAAAATCAGCTTTAGTGTACAAATGCTGTTGTTAGGGCAGGTGCTGGGCTCTCCTCGAGGCTGCGCGTCCAGCCAGCGATGTGACTGATTGCACTGGTGTGATTGCACCGTCTGGTGCTGTCCTGTGTGGAAGCATCAAAAGATTTTTCCTTACCTCAGAGCGAATTATATAAATATTTAAAGCCAAACAATGTGGTTTCAAACAATCCAGTCTATCTCTGTCCATTGTTTGCAGCAGCTTTCCCCCTTAGCTTTGGGCAATTCCAAAAACCTCGGTTGATTCCCACACGTTTAGGATGGCTTGCAAGGTAATGATGCTCTTAATAACACCTCACAAGTGCAAACTTGGCTGAATTTGTACAAATTGTATACCTATGTACCTTAAGCCATATTGCAATAACTGCAGCAGGTAAAACAAAATAACAGAAGCATGACCTGTGTAATCCTGATTCTTACATTTGTAGCTCCAAAGCTGTTAATAATATGTAAAGTTACTTGTCTGAACCTCATTTAAATAAAGCTAGCTTTACCACAATGTAAATTGTCTGTTGGTAGTAATTGAGCAGACAAGGGCTTTTAACTACTTGCCTGTTTTCTCCATTAATCCAGGGCCTAGGTAAGCAATGCAGCAAACCTAAGTATAGAACAAATACAAAAGCTTCTTTTTATAACTGACAGCTGAAGAAACCTGCTGCGCCCAAAACCACGCTAATGGTGCAGGGAGCATGTCTCCACAAAAACATACTACTTTGTTCCAGTGTATTGCTTGGCCTCGGAAACTCTTCTTGAGACTGTGACTTCTGGCTTGTGCTTAAAAGCTTGAAGCTTTACCTTGCGTAGTGTATTGGGTTATCAAATTTGATTTTGTGTTTTTAAGGTAGATTTTAATTGATTAAATAAAATGCAACTACAATTTTGTTCTAACCTGTGTGTGTGGTGGGTTTTTTTTTTTTTACCTTGCGTAGTATAAATTATTTTCTGATGGTTGCTTCGTCTTCAAGGAATCAGATTTGCTCCTGAGAATTCACATTCAGGTTTTGATGTGAATTAAAGAAGCTAAATACAGAATTAAACTATCATTTGGCTCTGAGTTTCAATAAAATACGCATATTTCAGAAGAAGTAAGACTAGGGTACACCAGAAGACTGAAATACTTTTATTGAATTCAAGATAGAAAACAATATTCAGTGAGCCAGAATGAAAAATTAGTAAATCCTATGCCTTGCTGGTGTGACTAAAGTATAGAGAACTCCAGCAAAGCAACAACATAAATGTCCACAAAACCTTTGTTATAGATTAGCAGATTTAGGGTGTTAGGCCCATAACTGATATCTTCTAGGGTCCTCCACTTCTGCTTAGCGAGGGTATAATCATGGCACCAAAAATCTGGGTGTGCTGGTTGGTTGTTAGCAGACCTTGGACTTCAGACATGAAGTTTTTCCAGCTGTTCATGTTCTGTGGCTGAGGCTGATAAGCAGTGTTTTGTATCAAGAGAGATTCACACCTGAACTAGTTTTGTGATAATTGATGCCTTCCTATCCTCAGCTAAAATGCTAAATCCCATTTCTGCAAATGCTTAGCTGTAGTGGTTGCAGCAAGTGCAGAGGTATTGGAGCACTGCATGTGGCTTGTCCCTCGTGCTTTGGCAGGGTGTTGGGGGGCTCACACTGCAGGGAACTGATCTCACTGTCCACTTTTGCATCTGGAGGTACAAACTGAACCATCATCTCCTGCCAGACATCGTGCTCACAAGGTGTACACAGCCTCTGCTGCCCCGTTTGCAAGATTTGTGCATTTATAGTGATCAGTGGAATCCCTGAACAGCCATCTGACTAGGGATTGGAGTCCAAGCCTCCTGCATCCCGAGGAACTTTGTCTGCTGCTTCCTCCTGTAGGGCTGTTTTATTGGCAGCAGCTCAAGTATCCTGCCTGTTAGCTCAGGCTGTGGATCTGGCTTTCCCAGGCAATCTGGGCCATATGGGAGGCAGCTGTGCTCATGGAGGAACCTGCACAGCCTGGATACAGCAAGTGCCCCGGGATGGGCAGGCGGCTTGCCAAAAGCAGAGAGGATTCATGCGATGTTCATGTCTGGATGCCGAGAGCTGGATGTTTGTTTTTCGCAGCTACCACATGGGAAGGAAGCAGGCCTGAGGAGACCGATGGCCTCACGAGGAAGGATGTGGCTTGGAATGTGGAGTGGAAGGCCAGTGGAATTGGCAGCATAGGGTTTGGAGTTCTAATTTGGCAGGGGGATGAACGATGTGATTAAGGAGGGTGACTTAGCGCTGTAAACGTTTTGAGATACTCCGAACAAGGTGGGAACAGCCACCACAATGCTAACACCTGGTGCAGGGCTGGTGTCTTCTCTCGTGGGGCACTACGTCTAGTCTTCACAAAAGTAAACGTAAGAATTAAAGATGGGGTCTGTTAAAGGCACGTGTCTGTTCTGCTTCAACATCCTCTTGGAAAAAATACTATCACCTCCTTAAAACAGGAAGAACAGTTTTAGGAAGCATCTCCTATCTCCCCTTGAAAATGACGTCCACTTCCAGAGCTTGAAAAGGCTGTGTATAATCATAGAATGATTTGGGATGGATGGGACCTAGAAGACCATCTGGTTCCAACCCCCTCCCTGCAACGGGCAGGGCAAGGAACGATGATAGATAGGATGAAATGAGGGGAGCAGAAGTCTGATATGCCACAGGAGCTGTGCCCTGGGGATGGTCTCTGTGTCAGCTTGACTGTCCTCATCATCCGTTCTACACATCTCTGTCCCTCCTGCAAGGGCACTAGGCTAGGAAGGATAACCAACACACAATGCCTTTTCTCTAAGCAGCTAGACAAGAGGGAATTGTGGAAAACTGCAAGGCATTTGCAAGCCAGTTGCTGCCCTGGAAGGCAGACATCCCAGGAAGCTTTCAGGAAGCAGCCTGCGAGCAGTCCCTGCCTTCTCCCCAGTGCAGCTGTTCCACTGGAGGGCTCTTCGTGTCCCCTCAGCCTCGCAGTGCCATGGCCTCCTCTCCCCGGCCTGAGCTAGCCCTCTCTGCTTTGTAAGCAGGTTCCTTGAGAACTTTTAAAGAGATTTCTGGGAGATTTTCATCCAACAGTCCCAGAGGCAGCATGACAGTCAGTGGTGCCTGTGATTTCCCATAAAAGCAGCTGTATGAAGCAGAAATCCTGACGCACGACAGCCTGTGCTAACATGTTTCCCTGTCACCGTGCCGGGGTAGCCATGAGGGTAACAAAAAGACAGAGAGAGGTGATGCTCAGCCAGCATTTGAGGGTAGTGCATGCCCAGGGTGAAAAAGGAATAAAGTTTTCAAGACTGGCTCACTAATGCAGAGGAGCCTGGGAGGCTACAACTCCAAGGAAGATCTTCTAGGTGAAGATGGGGAAAGGAGGAAGCATTATTTATTCAGAGGAAGTTCTCTTAGTCCAATTACATTTATTCTTTAATCTCCCAGATAATGTTTTCACTACCATTTCATGAGCATGATTAAGAATTGCAAGGACAAATAGGACCTGTCCATTATTCTGGAGCTGACATGAACTCTTCTAAACTAGAATATTCGCTGAATAATCTTGAAAATAGCATTATTTTCTTTGGCATAAGTCTCCCTGCTGGGGAAATGCTTTTATTGGATTTTTGCATAATCTGTCTTGATCCTGCAATTGGATTCCAGCTCATACATCCTCTCTCCTCTTCACAGCAGAGCCAGTTAATACCTCTCAGATGCGAGGGGGGAGCCTGCATCAGTATGAATGATGAAGCAAAGGCTAGGCATATTGCTTACAGTTCCTCATACAAAAGCATATTTAATTTAAAAATTCCAAACAGACAGACCAACTCCTTGAGCCATTGCTGGCACTAGTTGGTAGAAGCAAGCTCATATTCATTATGGGCTCATATTAATCATGGCAGTATATTGACTATGTTGAAATTACTATTTTGCTTTCTTTCACTCATAGGCAATAGTTGCTCATGAAGAGTACAGATACAATACTTCTTTCTGTAAATATTCCTTAATGGGTCTCAAGGCTCTGGACCTTCCTGTTATTAATTTTTCCAATAGAAGAGGCATCACATTTTGTTTTCGCTTTCCAATTGAGAGCTTGGATCACTTGGTTAGCGTCAAACCTTACGCTCTAAGCAGATGAGATGATTTTGCTTAAAACTTCTCAAAATCCTACTTTCAGTTTTGACTAATGTACAGGAACACAGTGATGATGTGCTATGACAAAGCAACCTGCTGTACTTCTATATTATACCACAGAAACCAGGAACCTTGGCATATCACTGAAAAAATAATATTTTCATTCTGAATTGTAAACTAGGAAAGGTAACAATTAATTTTCCCCATTGAGAGACAAAGTAAAATTGGCAGGAAAGGGGCGGTGGGTGGCACTGACAACAAGCAGGGAAGCAGAAGAGCACAGCTGGAGGACTGCAGGAGCAGGGACCAGCATGCATCAAGCGATGTAAGGTTGCTGCTACTGGAAACAGAACGTTTGTTACGACAAACTTGGCATTAGGAAAAAGAATCAGACAGGCTCCACAATCTGCAAATCCAGAAGATTTAAATGATTTGAAAAAAAATGAGTGCTTTTATGGAACATGAATTTGTGACCTCTTTGCAGGAATGCAGATAATATGGCCACTGTGGATGAAGTGCTCTTTAAAGAATATGTTCGTGCATACATATGAACATTTGAAGTAAGAATAACTTCACTTTAAAGATAAGCTCACAGCTTTAAAATAACATTTACCAATGAACCAAAGATGGTGTGGAGCTAGTGCTTTCCTTTCTGCAAGAGGAAGGACATGTAAGGGGGCTTTTAAAAAATTGCTAAAAACAAGAAACATGAAAGTGTATGGTTAACTAATGATGATCTTTGAAGTGTAAAGCCCAATTTTCCTGCTCATTACCTGTTTTCTTAAGGGACACACCGAAACCCTCTATCTGGCTCCTACTCTGAATGTATAACGCGGACCAAAGTTTAGAAGGTTATGTTTGAATTTTAAATGGGCTAGACTGAAATATTAATGATTCCTCAGCTTAGAAGAGCCTAAAATAGACTGTCAAGTGAGCAGCACTGAGGCTACACTGTTTTAATATTCTGGGGGAAAATCTGCAGCTCTTTCTAATTCTGTGGTGATCTCAAAATGTAACCAAACAATGAGAACAGAGTGTCCCTAAAGTAAGATACTCCGGTTTTTAAGCAGAGAGGAGGAAGACTAAACAGAGGGAGCATTACTGGAGATGCTTGGAGAATTGGTATTTTTCAGCCCTTCCTAAGTCAGCGCTCTGGGCCGGAGGAGCAGATGGACATTTGCGTACTTGGTGCGCACACACACGTGCGGGTGGGTACTTGCACCCTCCCTCTGGCAGGGACGTGCTCTGGCCTGTCCCCTCTCTGGACCTGGGGACAGGGAGCTTCAGCAGCTGCAGTGAAGCTCAAGCAATCGCTTCCCCTCGGCCTTGCCCTTCCCTGGCGCAGCTGGAACACGGTGTGCAGGAACGTGCCGGTGTTTCCGCCGCGCCGAAATTTCTCTGCCACCTGCTTTACCAGGGTCTCTCCTGGCAGCGCTGCTGCTGTGCGGGGGACACAAGATATCCTCTCCAGGCGCATTTCCCCTGGTGTACCTGCCCCTGCCAGCGCCGGGACTCGGTGCTTTTGAGTGCTCTGCAGCCCACCATGCAAAGGGCTCTGCTCTCCGGGAGAAGCCTGCTGCGGGACAGTCCCTGCTGCCAGAGCCCCGCCCGCCGCTCTCTTTGCGCCGGGTGCGGGGATGCTGCCGGGGCTGCTCCACCCCGCGGAGGGCCCGGGCGGCGGTCCCGGTGTGACGGCACCATCTAGCGCTGTCCCTGCACACCGCCGCTGCACGCTCGGCCGCAAGGAGCCTCGGCTGGGGCTTCCCGCTAAAGCAAACCAAAAGGGAAAATCGGCCCAGGGCTGCGCCTTCAGTGTGCGTAGAACCGTATCTCCCGCGTCATAACAGGAGCAATCGGTGTGGCAAAGGCAGAAGCTTCGAGCTGTTGTCTTCCCAGCTGGCTGAAATTCTATCCAGCTCTGGCAGCTGTTAAAGGGTAAAAAGCAGGTCAGAGTGTTAGCTTGCATTAGTGATGTACGTGCACGAAACACACGTGTGAAATGATGGGCTGCTCTATTGGGCTCCGAAAGGAAAATGCAAGTTCAGTTCTAGATCACAGCTGTATTTGGAGCCTGAAAGTCTTCAGAGTGAGCTGCAAGCCACAGGAAAGGCGTAGACCGGGCTTCTGAGCTGGCAGGCAGGGATACAGCAGCTTACCCCAAAAGCCAGGCTCCTGAGGCTCTCCTGCTCCCTGGGGCGATGGAGGGGACACCTGCAGTGTGACCCAAAGGAAGCTGAGCGAGCACTCCAGTCATTAGCCAAGGTTAAGTGGCAATGCCTTCCAAGGGATTCTCCAGCCTGTTTGCAGATACACCCAGTACACACCACAAATCATAAAAACCAGAGGAGAACTTCAATGAAAATAAAGGTAATGGAAAAGAAAAGAGGCCAGCCTGTCTCTGTGTGAAAAGGAGAAAGCAAAATGAGGAAATAGAGAAGCACCACTGAGTATAAGTGGTTGTGGAAAATGTACTTAGACAAAGAGCAAACTCTAAGTCAGTTAAATGTACAGACAACACCTGCTTTACATCAATTAGCTGAGTTTCTCTCTTCATAATAATCCTCTGGGATCCATACTCAGGGATGGTGGTGACAAAGTACAGCTTCAAAAATAGTAATGACCAAGGCAGAGGGTTTTAAGGGTGTGGTCTCTCAGGCACTCGCATGGTAAGTAGCAACTAACAGCAGATTATGGAGGCCTGACAGCTGCTGCCAAACTACTCACTGCATCTGCTCCCAGTATGGCTGATAGAGTCAGTCCTCTTCATGATGGATGGCAACTGAAAACTGCCATCGTGAAATAAATGTTTTTCACGACCCCAGCGCCGGGGGCAGATCAGATGAGGTTTGCTTCCATCTGTCAGGGAGTTCACTACACATTTACTTGTCTATTCCAAAGCTTAAACAGTAGTCCTAGCATGTGTGTAGCTCATGCTACACTGCCTGAAGAGCAGGAAATGTTAAAATTTCCACAAGAGGTCACTGTGAGGCAGTGCATCAATGACGGAGGAGGAGGAGGAGGACCAGGCTGCTTCACAAAACCTGTAAAGACTATGGACACTCGCAACAACACAGCCACTGTCAGCCGGGTAGAGATACCAGCAGAACAGGAGCAAGGGCCCAGTCACGAATTCATCTTTTGGGGAGTCAGATGGTCAGATGGACAGGTGGGAGAAAAATAGGTGCTACAAGAAATCCAAACGTTATCCCTGTCCCAGAGTAAGAAATTAGTTATGTGCTGTGCCAGAGACTTTGGGATCTTGGAGGGGCATATTCCAGAATTAAGTATAATTATCTAACTACTCCATAATTTACTAAAGAAAAATGCAATCTGGGAATGGACGCCACAACATTAGAAGGCCCCAGCGCCGTTAAAGCAAACCATAAATGTGTTTCAGTCACTGGGACTCCTCTGCCCTCTGTGGCCCCTCTCACACTACATCCAGGTGGGAGAGAAGGGATATGGCTGGGGACTAGAGCAAGAGTGACTGCCTGGACCCATGCAACATTAAGGCAATTTGGGTTCCAAATAGAATGTAAGAATGCTGTCATGTGTAACAATAAGATTGCTATAAAATAATTATGAAAAGAAAACTTATTTTGAATAGGAAGCCAGAGATTATGACTTTAGAGGAAGGCCACGAAGCTGAGCAGTGGGGTCATCGTGAAGGCAAGTACACTTCCCCCACAATAATGCTTTTTGAAAAGTGAAGAGCCTGAGCGTTTATTTCTGTGATAAGCATGGACTGCCTCACTCCCAAAGCTTTTTACACTTCCGTGAAATCTGCGTCAGAAAAGATGGTAGGTGTACCCTCTCCCTAGATAATTTTCTGCATTTGCTTAACTGAGACCTTTTTATCTCCATCTCTAAGAACTGCTTGGGAAAATAAGATAATCTTGAGAGAGTAAGTTGTTGTTAATAAAACTTTCATAATTATCTTCTTTCTGTCAGATACACTGGACATCCATGTGCCATTTGGAGAGATGCCAGCCTCAGAGAACAACTGGCAAGGCTCTGGCAGTTTCAGGAGCTTTATCCACGAGGCTTAATCCAGGGCTGAGAGTAACTTTTTGAAGACCTCACCTTTTCATCATGGTCATAAAAAGCAATGCTTTTAATGGTCAGTGTAGCTACATGTGTGCTCCAAGCCAAGGTCTGAACAATAGAGCCAAGATCATGGAGGGTATCTTAACCCACTCCCCTCACGGTGGACTTCAAGCATTCCTCTGCCTCCTTCTCCTTTTCCTATCGTGAGACAGAGACAGAAACAGGCGTGTGTCCTGCACATGCTCTCAAGTGAAAGGGGAAACGGAAGCTGAAATTAGGGAAGACTGAGCAAGAAGGGGAGAAAATCACATTCTGTTCAGTGGCTGCAGTGGTAGAAATACTTGTTTGGTGTCATTCCAGCCGAATAGGCAGCGTCCCGCCCCTGCACTCTCCACCAGTTGTTACACTGACTTTCTACAGCCTCCTTCTTCCTTTGGCAGATCTTTTGCAGCCCCATTCTGGTGAGAGCCTACCACTCTGTCTCTCTCCCTGCCCTAACCCCAACCCTTGTCCTGGTTCTGGCTGGGATGGAGTTAACTGCCTCCCTAGCAGCTGATACAGCGCCGTGTGTTCGTGCTCAGTGTGAGAATAATGTTGATAACGCAGTGATGATGCAGTTGTTGTTGCTGAATTGCGCTTACCCCAAGTCAAGGACATTCCATTTCCCTTGCTCTGCCGGCGAGGAGGAGCACGAGAAGCTGAGGGGGAGCACGGCCAGGACATGAACTGGTCCGAGAGTGCTGGGCTTCTGGTCTTCTTGACAGCCCAGCATGGCTGCTGCAGCGAGTGACTTTGCCATCAAAGTCCCTGTCAGAGGCAGAGCCATTCCTGGACCTAACCATTGCTTCAGCAGGTGCTTGAATTCCCTGAGATCTCCTTTGGGTTTCTGAGAGCTGGAGCAACTCACCCATGTAATCTTAACACACTTCTTGCTGCAGGACAATACCGAGAAATGCATCTTCCTGGTCCCAGCAGACACTGAAGAAGAATTTTCCACCCAGCTGGTAGGTTTTAAACACAGACTGAGGAACTGCCCTTGTCTATAACACTTTGCAAGCTGGCACTACCTTCTGCAAAACTGCCTGCTTCACCTCAGGCAAAAAAGTTCAGTCCAGGAGTCCTCTTGAAGCCTGGAGTGTTGCTTCTTTGGAAACCCTGGTTATGCTCAGTGGCAGACACATCAGTGCTAAGTGCCACTGTCACGGTGTCTCTATTTCCCAGCTCTCAGAGCCATGTTTAATCACATTCCTTGACAGCAATAGGAAATAGATGTGCTCATTCCTCACTTAAGAGTCACCACAGAGGTGTGGCTCTGCAAGGGAGTACCGCTACTGGCAGCTACATGACAGAGCAAATAAATCCTCTAGGCAGCAGCAGCTGCACTTTTTTCCTCTCAGCATGCAGAACCTCAGCTCCTGTAAGCACTCTGAGGGAGCCCACCAGCATGGCCAGATGTAGAGTAAACCATCAGCTCACACTCCCTTGCAGTAGTATCAGGAGCAGGGAAATGTTTTTTATGATGTTGCAACACTTTCTCATGGGTCTACCAAGGATACAGGAATTGATGACTTTTAATTTCTGTAGGTCAACTTCTTTTTAGAGCACAAAACATCTCCTTTAGGAGAAAGAGATCTATCTATGGAGGGAGGGGGAATAATTTCCATAATTTCCAAATTCCTAGTATGCTCTTCTCTTTTAAGACACAAATGCACATCCCAAGCTAAGAGATTTCTGACCCTTGAGCTAATGAGAACTGAAGGTAGTGCTCCTATTCCCCGGGACAAGTGTACCACTCTTCTAAGAGGAAATAGTTAATATAATGTAAAAAATCCCAAAGCAAAACAAAAGAACCCAAACCCCACCCCCAAACAGGAAAGGTGGGGTCCTTAGAAGCATGATCACTGCTCCACAGTTTAGGCGGCTGCTTCCTGAGTAACTGCTCAGTTCTTTCAGACTCTCCCCATTTAGTTTGAGCTGCTGTTTCACCACGTTAGCTTTCTACTCTGTGTGCACAGCTCTGAACACAGATGAAAGCTGATCCATATTTCAGCAGGTTCCTTCTGCTGATTTTTGCTTTTGCTTCACTTGCAGTAGATAGAACTCAGAAAAAACTGATGATGTTGTGGCCCTTTGCTCTGAGACATTTCCTATATGACAGGAGAACGATGCACAGCAACACTTAGATTCTTCAAGTCATGCTTGTTGTATGTTTTTTTAAAAATTAGTATCATACTACAGTTTCATTAAAAAGGACATGAAAATTTTGAATGTTAATAAACTCAGTGAACAAGAATGAAGATTCTACAAATGTTCTTTTTCAGTTCTTGCGCACAGATCAGGACTTGTTCTGGGTCCCATTCTGCTATCAGTATTGCAAAGTTGCCTCAAAATGAGATTAAAAAATTTAATTCTGCATAAGAAAGCCATCACATCAAATAATAAGTTTATTATTATCAAACAATTTTTGCTCTATATTCTGTGTATATGTCTGTCTGTGGACAACTGTGTACCAGCAGCTGGAGTAGTGCTGGTTTGGTGAAGGGGCATCACCTTCCTTTCCTCATCAGCTGCCAACCACATGCTCTGAGTGACTATTTCCCTTCACATCCTTCAAGCACTGCTGTTGGGGTGGAAGGACCTGACCTCCCACATTTTCCAGACTTTACCCTTTTATAGGACACTCAGGAAAGGCCTGCTCCTGCTGGGATGGGAAGTTCATGCTGGCAGTATAACACCAACAGGGAGGCCGTGGCCAGTGTCCGTATTCAGGGCTGCCCAAAAGCCTGTGCTTGTCCCTCTCTAGTGATGCGTTTGCCGCAGAGTCCTGGATCGCTGCTGCGTTTGGTGCCAGACTGACTCCAGCCAGGAGACGAGAGAGCAGCAGCACAGACAGGGCCCAGACCCCCGGCAGGGCTGGCTTGGCTCCTGCTCGGTGCTCCCCAAGGCACAGCCCCTGCCACGGCCCGGCCTGCGCTGGCACAGGTGCCTGGGGCTGCAGGAACAGCGGCACCTGCGCCTGCAGCCTTGCAGAAGTGACTGCTTCTGGTGAGCCTGAAAGGCTTCAGAGCGAGCTGCAAGCCACAGGAAAGCTGTAGCCCGAGCTGCCAAGCTGGGAGGGAGGAGTACAGCAGCTGACCCCAAAAGCCTTTGGCAGCAGATCCAGCAGAAGCCAGGCTGCTGAGGCTCTCCTGCTCCCTGGGGTGATGGAGGGGACACCGGCAGTGTGACACGAAGGAAGGATGAGCACCCTCACCCTGAGCCAGGCAACTCTCTTGCTCATAAGCATGTGCTTCAGTCAGTTCCTGAGTTAATGAACGTGCGAATTGTCAAAGCAACACACTGAAAGGTCAGACTAACTTGTCAAAAGTGGATTGATTTTTACCCGGTTTGATTTTTACCTAATAAGCTCATGAAATAAAGCTTGACTGACAGAGTACATTGCGCTGTGAATTTGAGAGACCTCAGTAAACAATGGCAATATATAAAATAATTCACTGCTGAAACTGGAATCGCACAATACAGTAGTAACAAAATAGAAAATGCTTTAACCATGGGGTTGAGAGATTAAGAATAGAAGGAAACAATGGGTTGATCAGGAAGCTCCCTAGAAAGCGTACCCTGTCTCAGGTAGAGTAACAGCTGGGCTATTTGAACAGCCAGCCTCCATCACCACTGGTAGTTTGTCACCTAGATTTCATTAACCAAAGTATGCTGCTGTAATTAACGGTGTAACATTTACAGTGTCAAAGTAGGAATCTAATTGATTTTTAATTTTTTTTTTTTTTAAGTAACCCGATTACTCCTAATCATTCATAACTGTGAGGTATCTTAAAACACTTGTTGACTTTTGGAGAGCAATAAATAAGAGAATCAATGACAGAACTCCAAAATTAACTTCCCTTATTCGTGTTTACTTTTTAAGATTAAAAGGTGTGGAAAAATAACAATCAAGGAAAATTACTTTAACTTGGTTAAGAATGAATCAATTTGATCTTTAAGTGCTTGAGACAAGGATATCTAAAGAACTGTATTACTCTCCAAAAAGGCAAAATACCCAAACAAGGTAATCCTCCTGTTAAGCAGATTGGGAAAAAAATATTGAGACTGTGATGCCATCGGGTACTAGAGCACCTGCTCGAGTCTAACCAAGTCTCCTTAATTAATGTAAAAGATGCTGTAATGCCAAAGAAATTATTTAAAGTAAACAGATGAAATAGGTTTCTTTTTTTTTCCCTCTTGCATCTGACAACTTTTTGTGACTGAGGTTACGTTATGGGATTTGGAGCTGAAGAGCCAGCCAGATTTTCTAAACATCAAGACAGCAACTGAAGGCTCTGCAGTGTAAACAGGAGCACAATTTTAAGTATTTCATGTTTGTAACACAAGCGTCTTCTGCCAAATTCTCCCCCTATTGAAGCAGAATGATTATCAGAGCAGTGATGGAGAAGATACTTGACGGAAAAATATTGACTGCAAGCTTCACTTTCAGAAGTGATAATCCTCTGTTGGAGCAGAGAGATTTGTAGGTGTTTGGTACTTTTGAAGTCAAGGCAGAGATGTCAAGTGACATGCCTAGGTAATTAACTTTGAAGATACTCCTTTGAAAAAACATGGGGCTGAAGTTCCAGCCCATGGCCTTGAATGATGGCAGATTTTCACCAACTTCTCAGAAGTTCCTGCCAAGATGTCAGCTTTCATTTGGTAGAAAATTCACAACTTCAGCAGGTGAGCAGACTGATGAGCAATGTGCAACTCAGTCACGAATCTCCAAGTCAAACACTGAAAACTAAACCCTGAAGTCATCTCTAGCTGTAATAATAATTCAGAGAGTTTAAACAAAGAAGCTTGAACAAAACTGCATTTGCGCTGCAATTTCCCAAATTCTTGGTGGAGCTGTTAATTACCAGAATATACTGTTTCTAATTTGTTGTAAAGGAATAAAACTGCTTATAAAGTTGAAAGGCTTAAACAGCCATATGGAGCATCAGACAATAAAGGGTATTTAAAAGAAACCATTATCATAGCTCAACACATATTAAAACAGTCTCTTTATTGTGGTTTTTTTTTCTCTTTACCCAACAGTTATCTCATAAGAATAAATATTAACAGGTGAAAGTATCTCTGCTGAGCCTGCAATTTCACGTTCCTTGCAGCAGCAGGACCGTCATAACCAACTCCTTCCATGGCTGCTTGTTCCCTGCCCTACCCTGCTCCTTCTCGCTGGGCAGCACTCTGGCCTGCAGGGCCACCCTGCCCCCAGAGCAGCCACCTGCCCAAGGGCGGGGCACCGCTTCCCATCCTCTGCAGCCGGGGTGTCGCCAGCAGACACGCTGGCTTCAGTAAGGCTCTTCTCTGCTCATCTCCGTCCTTGCACAATCTGTGGGTCGTTCAGAACCTTCTGCAGAGCTAAAATAAGGAGCAGGTTTGACAGAAAAATAGCGTTTTTTAAGACTGGTTGTTTTTCGCTTGAGTCCATTTAACACGTGACTTAGCAAACATCGTGATGTCCAAACAGCGGAGAAGGAGAGGTGAGAGCAGGGATAATGTCTCACAATAAATGGTGTGCCCATGTGCACCCTGACACAACCAGCCACCTGGGGAGCTGAACTGTTGTAATTTGCCCCAGAGCAGAACTGGAGCTCTGGAATTAAAAAAAAAAATTTAAAAAAAAATAAAAAAAAAAAAAGAAAGAAAAGAAAATAAAGAAGCATCTAAGTAGTAACTAACAGCTGAGGTGGTAGCACCTTTAGCAGCTGCAGTCATTTTGGAAATGAACTTGTGACTATCCCCTAAACCACAGACTTCAACCTGACATTACCCTGAACTAGGAAGTTTTATTCTTTTGTTTTTCTACTCTGAGAGCATGAAATAAAACCACATTTAAGGAAATTATACTGGTAGATGAAGATCCTAAAAGAAGCTTTAAAATGGGCAGCAGTAAAATAATTCTGGAAGATGTTACTTTTTTACCTCAAAAGACTTCTATACTTTGAAGTCAATTGATTTTAAACCTATTACTCTAATACAAGAGAGATAATAAAATCAATATCACTTACAGTAAACTTTACAATAATGGTCACATTATAATAAACTGGGAAAAAAAATCTAGCAGGTAGAGACTTTTTGTGCTAAATCCACCCTAAGTTTTAGTAAGCTCATTGTTCACCTGTGTGATGGAGGTTTTAGTCTGGTAAACAGAATATATTGCTTGGCTTTTAAACTGATTCAGCAAGAGCTCATCCAGGAAGACCGAACACCAACAACCTTTCAACTTCAACTCAATAAATCATATCCCATTTAATTCAGTTTTTATTCAATGAAATGATGTATAAAAACTTACAAATCTGAGAACTTAACTATACACAAAAAGATGATATTCAGTTTAAACGTATACACAGAGAAGAGCTGTGGTTTGTGACTTGCCCTCTCCCACCCCTCCCCCCAAACACACACTGTCTCCATTTATGATGGGGCGCTTTTCCTGTCCACTTACACCTTCTGTTGGCCCAGCAATTACTCAGTGGGCTTCACTGCTGCTGTCAGTTGAGGTTTTTAGGCTACCAGCAAAAAATCTGGGCATCTATATAAAATAATAAAAATCAACAACTTGATTTTTAACACAAAGATGCAGTACTACCATCAGCGGTAACTAAAACTACAGAATTCACCCTTTCAGTTTTTGCAGGCTTTGTCTTGGCTTTCAAAATATCAGGACTCTGATAGAGCAGAGTTTCCCAGCCAGCACTACAGATTCATTTTAAAACAACCATGATCCCCTGTTGCTAGAACACCACTTTTCCTCCCTCTTAACTCATGCCATTAGACCAAATGAAACCATGGACATTCCTTGCCTGAGTAAGGGAATAAAGCTTTTCTCTCTCCTGTCATCCAGAATGACTCAAACCTCTATGTAGCTAACAACACATGCATGTGCTGCACTAACGATGGTGCAGTGCTCACCAGTATGCCACTTCTCTAGTTTCCTTGGTAGCTTGGGTGACAACACTTACCTATTGGCTTCTCTTCAACAGGTCAATAAAAATGCACACAGCTCAGGACGTTTCAAATTTGGTTAAAAGCAACCTGTGCAATGACTAGCTTTGTCAAACAACTAGAAGACATTCCAGGCTGAATCTGAGAGGAGACGGCCAGTTACTTAAAAAGGATGTGTGCATTTATTTACCTGTACCAAATATACAAACAGACACTTTATATATATATAAATCTTTATACATATACAGTATTTATATATATATATATAAAGATTGCCATCACATTACTATTACAGCTGCTTAAGTCAAAATTTGACTAAGTAACGGCTTTGCTCGACTCTGAAACAGATACCCAAAGGCATACTTGAATGAAAACATACGGCTAAAAGAAAACCAACACCCTCAGCTCTTTTGAACTCAATGAACAGAGATTTCTGCATTCCTTGAGAAAAGTTCTGAGGGCTTAGGTTATAACCTTAATCAACTTGCATGCGGACTTGTAAAGAGCACGGTGTTTAATCTGCCAGATCTCCAAATGCCTTCTACCAGGGAAACTAAAATACATATATCCTTTGCTTACCAAACTGATACTCTGTTTCTCATTACACTCATCATTGTATCTAAATACACTTTTTTAAGCAATCTAAATTTTGTTTAAAATCTATTAAATTTGGAATAACTAATACTATCAACATAGTTAGCTGGATTGTTTTTCCACATGTTCCTTTGTATTAAAATCAATTTTGTTGTGGTTTGATGCAAGAGCTTTTCGTTTGTTTTGGTGGGAGAGGCAAAGTCCAATTCCTAATGTGCCAGTACAGTTCTGGTTGCTGAAGACAAAGGGTGGGAAGGAGGTTGCTGGAAAAGATGGCAGGGGTAAGTGAGGTAAGAGGTAGGGGGAGGAAAAAATTGATTTAATAAAAAATGAGTAAAGAAACTTTAGAAAATTGATATAGGTTTCACATTCAGTCTAACAACACTGCTTCCTGCTCCTTTTTGATGGAGGCTAACACTGCGTTATCAGTCTCTGTGGCTTCTGTGTCCCCACCACCCAACAGAATGGAGCGATCTTCTTCTAGTGTGAAGACAGAGTTTTGATTTTGGCACGAATGTTTGACTACTTCATTGGGAGTTGAAAAAGTTTTGTCACACAAGTTACATTTGTAGGGCTTGTTGGTCTGTACTAACATGTTGTCCATTTGACTGCCTTCCTCAAAAGTGCAGAGCTCCAGAGTCTGTTTATCCACCATCGTGTACGTGTCCATGCTCTGGTTTAGGCACACGTGTCTGGCAGCCTGGTTAGCCCTACAAAAGCTTTTGTCACAAGTGCTGCACTTGAAGGGCTTGCCCGTGTGTATGTACATGTGCTCCCTCCAGTGGCTTTTCTGAATAAATTTGCGACCACAGATGGAACATTCGTATTTCCTTCTCTTTACCTCCCTCTCTTGATCTGCCTGCTCCAGGTTGTCAATGTCTGCGATATCGGAAGGGGGAGGCGTCTCTGACTGCTGCTGCCCATCAATTATTGGGGAGTCTGAGATCTGCTGCAGCTCACTGTCACTAATCATCCCCGCTTCAGGCACTTCCATGGCATCTTTATCAGCTGTGTTGTTACAGAGAGACAAAGAAATGTTACTTTCTCCCTGCTGGCTAGACGTGAAGGGAACTCCCGTGTGGATCTGCAGGTGCTCCCGCAGACTGCTGCGCAGGTTGAACCGGCGACCGCAGAGGTGACAGGCATAGTATTTTGGGAAGCTTCCGTTCCTCTTCATAATGCTTGGCTTGACATGTGCTATTGTGAGAGAGGCAGGCTGCTCATCTGAAGAGGACGCTTCCATATTGGCCTCTTCTCCCGAAGGTGAGTTATTACCAGCAGCAGACACCAGTTCTGGAGATAGAGAAGATGGCAATGGGTCAGAGGCAGACATATTTGTCCGGCTCATTTGTGGCAGGTTTGCACCCAACTGGGAGAGCTGTGAGCCTTCAGCAGCCTGCTCTTGGTTCATCCGTGATGTCTGAGGCCGTGGTTCTCGCCCAAGTTTGTCAGCCGCTGACGTAACCTTAGTGGGATGCCTTATCTGGTGATCTGCAATCTGAATGCCATATAATGAAGATGCTAATGGAAAGACTTGATCCGGGTGAGAAAAAGTTCCCTGACTTGCAAGGCTGGCCTCTTGAATTAGTGGATATGCATGCAGAAACTTTATTCCCTGCTCTAGTCGAACTGGGTCGATGAGTTGTGGTGCCATCTTCCCAGTGTACATCAAATGCAAGAGATAACTGAAGATATCTGGCTGTATGTCGGTCGCTTTCAAACGGACACATTCACTGAAAGGTGAAACAAAATGATAAATAAGACATAAAGAAAATATTTTTTCCAGTTCTAGGCTACTCAAGCCTAGATAAAAATAGGTTTCTACTTAAATTCAAAAGACAGAATCTGCAATAAATATTAAGGGAAATGCTTTACTGTAAAAGACCTAATCTTAGGAGCTACTTGAAAGATGATTTCTTTCCTCAGTGAAGTAACTGGCCTGAAAGAAAAGCTGTCCCATTGCAATCTATACCATTTTGAACTGCTGTTATGTTGTAAATGTGCTGTCATGTATTAATATATTCTGTAATCTGCAAAGACATTTTTCCCCTTTTCTTGGCTGGATTCAAACACATCTGCAGTTAAATTAAAACCTGCTAGCATGGGACTCTAAATTCACAGTCCAATAAACTCTTCTCAGTATTTAGCCCTGAAAACACCTAAAATTCATCTGGCACTTGCCTGCTGGGCTTCTATGTCCTACTAGAGTTTACAGACACAGTTCTGCAAATGTGTGGTATCGCGTTGTCCCAAGTGCATTATGATCCAGAAACCACGCATGATTCACATGGGCGTGAATCCCCCCAGGGATCTGATGCAACAGGTGTAACCTGTGGAGTCCAGGTTCCTTTCACAGCAGCTTTTTGCCTTGAATGGGGAGGGAGGAATAGCAGCACCAGTGGACTGCCTGGTCAGCCTAGCAGTCCCTTGATTAGAGCACTCAAAGGGAGATTTGGCTGTGATGCCCTCTTCAGTCCAACAGGACTGAAACCAACACCACCCTCCAGCTCAGAGTGTGCCCCATGCATCAGCTCTGGACTGAGACAGCTACCACTGCTCTGGCTAAAGCTGTGCAGAAAGTAAGGCAAGGTTCACAGAAGAAGAAATAAAAACCCAGGGAACATCTTTGTGAGGTTAGTTAGCTAACAGGAAAGGAACTGGGATTCTAATTATCTTCCATAAAGTATTTGTAGTTCCCCTATTACAAACAAACATAAATAAATCATAGAAATTCAGAAATGGACGTGATTGCATGCTGAATGGTCTGAATGCTCTAACTACAGTAGGCTACCAAGCTGAGGAGGAAATTACAGCCAATTGTTCCATTTCTTGAGATGTACCCTTTCTGAGCCATCTCTGTGACCGCTTCTGAATTCAGATACATGACTCAAAAGTAAACTTTGCAATGCTGTCTTCCAAAGATGACTGTGTGCTCTTGGTGGAGCATCAAGACTGATAACAGCTGCCTGCAGTCCTGTTTCAGAAGTGCAAATGCACTCCTGTCCTAGCAGCTCATTTCTGGCTAAGAACTCTTAGCCAAAGAGGTAAGTGTGAATCACTTAACATAAACTTTTTGAGTTAGTTCAAGTATTTCGGAAAAATACCAAAAAATCTTTAAAGTGGTCTTACACTTTGGTGATCTTTTCAATCTCTTCAATGTAAGTTGAAGAGGTTGAAAAGAAAAAAAAACACCACAACAGAAAGAAAAGTACCACAAACCCCCTTATTTCCCACCATTATGTAACGTTTTATTATTTAATTGACGATGCACTGCAAAGAAACGAAACACATACACCTCTTTTGTAAGTTTATTTCTCAAAACCTCCTAGCAAGTACTTACTGGATCGTACATAACATTACACAAATGTCAAGAACAGTGTCAAGACAGAGTAGAAGATAGTGAGTGGGGGAAGGAAAGTGCAGGAGAGAAGACAGGATCCTTGAAGTATTCAATTGCAGAAATTCAATTTTCTATGCTTTTTTAAGGATAAAGAACTTGTGCTAAATTATAAGACTAGTATCAATGAATCACAGTTCAACTTTAACATGTTTTAAAGCGAGGTTCTAGTTTGCAGTTAAGGCTGGATTCCACGCTCTTTATGTCATAGCAAGAAGCAAAAAGAACATTTTGTTGCTAGACTTCCTTAGCTTAGTTAACTGAACAACATTTAAATGGTGAACCTTTTTAGAGTTACCTGGTTTGATGAACAAACAACATCTTGAAGTAGTTGGAGAAAGAAGCGAGGACAGATTTGTGTGCCTTGAAGTAGACATCCCCAATGGCAACTGTGCAGTCACACAGGAAACCGAACTCTCTCTGAGCATTTAGCTGCTGCAGCAGAATAAGTCCATGGTTGGCCAAATCCATTTTTTTACACTCTGAAAAGCAAATGACTTTCATGTAAAACTTAACAGTAGATGCACAGATGCAACAGTAGCTGTCTCTTAACAGATATTTTCTCCAATATCCAGATGCCATACTTTAGTAACACATCTTAATCCCAAGTTACTGTGTAAAGGATACCTTACACATAGGCAAGGGTTTCTCTTTCAAAATGGGCAGTGTGATTCACAAAGGTGTGAGTGATTTGCCAAGGCTTAAAGAGCAAAGGAGAACCAGGACCAAAGCGTTCTGAAAAGGCATGGTGTGGGTACTTGGATACAGAAATAAAAATAGCTAAGGAAGAGGAAGATAATATATAAACAAGTAGTAAAAACATCTATACAGAGTGGGGAAAAGAAAGTGTTTTGGTTGCCAGTTGTCTGCTCAAATAGCTAAACTGAATTTCCTTTCTGGTGTCAGTCAGTCCCACCTACACCGGTGGGAGTGACACAACCCAGTAAAACACAAGTTAGATACTTTTAACCTGGATTTTCAGTGCCTCTGTACGTCTTTTACCTAAAATTTACGGGTCCATCCAGCTGAATCCAAGCCCAGCATTACGCTTGTGATGGTTATGCCCTCTCCTGGGAAATACCAGATACACAGCTGAATCTTCCCAGGCTCAAAGAGTGAATTCATTCTAGGTATTGGCAAGGCCTCTGGACCATCAACACAGGAGTGGCCAATCTTTTCACCTAATAACTATTGATCTATTTATTGAGACCAGCCACGACAGCATTTTTAAGAAGTCTGCAAGCCTCATGCCTGCCTAGCAAATCAAGAAACTCAAAGGGTGAGAGGTGCAGCTCTGTCCACGGCTGGCCATCGGCTCCAGGTAGGATAAGGAACGGTGAAATGTGGCACTGACCCGAGCCAGGGCTTCCACAGCCCCTCACCCTCCTGGGCACCTCCTTGCACCAGCTGCTGGAGGGTGCCCGCAAAGAACTACCTAAGAGCTATTAACTTTTTCTCAAGGATTCAAGGGCAGTCTCGGAAGCAACACTTGGTAACTCTGGGGGAAAAAAATAGAGATGAAAACACATTAGAACAGTTACCCGTGGTTGGATGGATGGATGGATGGATGGATGGATGGATGGATGGATGGATGGATGGATGGATGGATGGATGGATGGATGGATGGATGGATATAGGATCACAGAGTGGAAACAAACTTAATTAAAGCAAATCAAGCTTTGGGCAAAAAACCTGACAGTATGAAGCAATGTAAATCTATACATAAACGTATAAAACAGCAAGAGAAGCCAACAAAATTCCTGGCCATGTAATGCCCAGAACAGAAACAGAACAGAAGAGCACAGAAAGTGAAACTAGAAGTGGACCAAAAGGTTTATAAAAAGTCTTGGGTGTTTTCCACTCTAAACTTAGCAGCAAATTATTTAAATTTTAAGTGAGGTTCAAGCAGCTAGTTTCTTTTATACAGTAAGAGCACGGCTTTTTGGGAAAGAGAACAGAAGTGTATTCCACATAGGCTAGTATGTTCAGTCAGTGGAGAAGCAAGTATTTCTACTTGCTGGACAGGGAAAAATTCCTTCGTATTTAAAGCAATAACCAGGCTGACCAAATGCATTCCTTTGCACTCATATGAAATCCGAACTCTCTGGAAACAGGGGTGTAAAGACAAAGAAAGAAACTCAGTGTAGGATACAGCTGATTATTTTCTTACAGTTAACAAGAGAAAAAGAAGTTAGGTTTCAGCTCTCTTTAGGTACATATTCTCCTCCCTAAACTAAGGTTTGTATAACTAACTTTGGACATACAATATGCTAAGATTCTCTCCCTCTCTTCACAAGAGGGAATACTTGCTGTCAGCAGGAACAAAAATCATGCTTGGTGTTATTTAATCCTGCAAGATGCCCCATGAGGGTGATGCTACAGAAAACACAGATTTATTTTTTTCTCACTTTTAATTTAATTATTAATGTGTACTACATTTTTTTAACTCGGTCTGGTTCGCACTTGGACAACAGAACTTGCCAATCAGAGCAAACCAGTGATGTGAGGGCACTCCAAGCCAGACGAGCATTCTTTCTAGTTATTACCGTCCTAAGCCTGTTTAGTTTGGAACTTCACTCTTACCCTCACCAGCAAGCCCTTCCTTAGAGACCCGAACTGATCTTTTCAAAAAATGATACATGTGTACAACATTGTGTTTTGTGTGTATCCGGGTGATATTTAAACGCTCTAGCTGAAAGCACTAGAGTAATTACACTCTGAGGAAATGACAGGGCAGATGAAAAGAGCGAGGAAAGGACATTACAGCCATGCGTGTGCTCAGGAATTTTACCCTTAGCTAAATAAAATGGGGATTAACACCGGCAAGGCCGTCTGTCAGTGCTGAGCGAAATGCTTGTTGTGCCCTAAAACCCCGCGGGGACAGTCCTTCCCTGGACCGGCCCCGCTCCGCCGCGGCTTTGGAAATTACCTAATCTGCTCAGCGCCAGAGGGCGAGAAGCCACGCGGGGGCGAGCCCGTTCGAGAAGGGCGCTCGCCCCGGAGACCCCGCGGGGAAAACGGGGCGGCACAACCCCAGCGTAACACCGGGGAAGCGCCGGTGCCACACCGCGGGAGCGCGCGGGGCGCGGCAGCCAGCCGGGCCGGCAGGGGAACAGCTCGGGCACCCCGGGCACCGAACCTCGACGGCACCGAGCCCGCGGCGCCGCCCC